>JAEQML010062086.1:0-24868 GCA_016904865.1 Pissodes strobi | reverse complement strand
TTTCAATCTTTTAGGCGCGAATATTTAAATTTGGCCATTGTATAAATTTTATTTTAGTCAACAATTTGACTAAGACGAAGCTACGCGTCATCAAAGTGCGTGATTTAATTCACTTCTTAAGGGAAGTATTGCATGATAGTTTTTTGCTTTTCGCATATGACCTTAATTTTTTCTGATAAGTTGGCTTAAACTGTATGACTAACAAGAAAGGTGAATCATAAATTCACTATTTAAAAATGTTTATAGTTTAAACTAACCAAGAAAAGTGATGTAAGACACGAAAGTAAAAAATGGCATGGAATACTACCCTGAGAATATTTCCAAAAAGTTGTCAAAGTGAAACAAACAGGTACGCTGATGACGCGCGAAAGTCCTCTTATTTAAATTATTGCACTCTAATTAAATAATTAATTTATGTTTCACCTTTCTTGTTAGTCATACAGTTTAAGCCAACCTATCAGAAAAAAGTAACGCCAGATGCGAAAAGCAAAAAGCTATCATGAAATACTTGAACACTTCCTTTAAGAAGTGAAATAACTCACGTACTTTGATGACGCGTAGCTTCTTCTTAATTAAATTGTTCACTCTAAAATCAAATTTAAACAATGGCCAAATTTAAATATTCGCGCCTAAAAGATCGAAATGCCAACAATTTAATTTATGTACAGGGTGTCCAGTTTTCGTGTGTTTTTCTATGCTAGACCCCTTATTATAAAAGATAGAAAGATGCGGTTTGCGGCTTACTGTTCTATTTTTTTGTGAAACTTTCATTGCCGTAAACCAAATTTTTACAGCCTGCTTGGTTTGTGATATACGGGGCGAAATTGAAAATCATCATTTTTTCAGCCTCGCCTGTATTTCGATAATTTGATAAGCTTTCGATAAGGCAAAAACGGATTTTGATAGATTTTTTTATGAAGAATTCAGTGGCGTACTCAGTTTTTTTCCAGGTGTTACGGATTTTTAGATTTTGGCCAAACTGAATTATTTTTTAATGGAACACCCTGTATATTATTTTCTTATCTTACTCGCTTCCTTAAGGGCTTTTCAAAAATATATAATTCTTTATGTTTATTTTTAGGAAAAGTTTAAAATTTTACATTTTTCGTAAAAAATATAGGTTTCCTTTGTAGTGAGCAGCCACTGTAAATGAAAACGAAATGTATAAAATTATTTTGATTATTTTTTTAGAGTGGGTGGTCACTAAGCTTTAAAATATACTCCTGATAGTAGTAATAACATATTTATTCATTTAGTTTTCTTTATTACATTTTCTATAATAAGTCATAGAAATTGCTCAAATTGCTCCCCATTATGTTCGAGACACTTTTGACATACTGTTCCGATTCTTCGTAAAGCATTCAAAATCGTCACTGGCCGTCCCTGCAAAAGCCTAAATGTCTGGTGTGTGGCTTCTCGAAGTTGATCAATGTTTTGGTATCGCCTCTTATAAATTTGGTTTTCTATATATCCCCACAAAAAAAAATCTAATACAGAAAGATCAGGTGACCTTGGTGGCCACCTGACAGGACCATTTGTACCAATCCATTTGTTGAGGAAAACGGCATCTAAATACTCCCTCACTATTCGGGAATTATGACTCGGAGCGCCATCTTGCTGATAATATATATTATTCAGATAGGCGAGAGGGACATCTTCTAATATTTCCATCAAGGCGTTCTGAATTATAGCCAGGTGTCTATTTATTGTTAAAGTCCCTTCATAAAGAAAATATTTAAGTCTAGTACCAAAAATGAAGCACGACACGCTAAATCCAAAGCGTCCTTGGCGCTCTCTCGGATAAATTACATGCTCATTTTCTTGACACCAGTGTCTCGAATTATGCCTATTCTGAACCCCAGCGCTCGTAAAATAAGCCTCGTCTGACCATACCACCATTCTTTCAAAATGTCTATAATTTTGCACCATTTGTAGGTACCAATTGCAGAAATTTATTCTACGTTGTGCATCACCGGGGTGCAAATGTTGGACGAGTTTATATTTGTAGGGTTTGAATTTATGTTTCCTAAGTATTAGTTGCGTTCTTGATTTTTTTACCCCCACTTCCTCATAAAGTTTTCTGCATGACGAGGTTGGATTTGCCGTAACGAAGGCCACAACATTCATTTCGTCTACTTCCCTGTTTTCCTTGTTGTAAGACTTTGGCCTTGGTTTGTTGAATGATCCGTACTCAATAAGGTTATTTTGGATTTTTTGAAAAATTCTTTTATCTGGTTGCTGTCTCTCTGGATATCTACGAACAATGTAAAGAGATTACGAACATCTGATAATAAATATTGATATTTAAATAGTAATATCACAGCTTATTTATTACCTACTAACTACTCATCATGCGGCGGCATCCTTTGATTCGGGTCGAGTGAAAATTTTAGAAGAGGGCCATGACTTAATATTGTTTTAAACGTCTGGGCATCTGAAAAATACTTTTGACAGTTCGTTTAATTTAAAATATGACGTTTTATCGTCTAAAATCCGTTTAAAAATGATTTTAAATGGCAAAATTGTATAAAAATCCGAAATTTCCGATCTTTCTAGGGCAATAGCCGTAGCTTCGGACGAATTGGTCGTGGATTTTAAAGCGGATATTCATTTTAAATTCAGTTCGCTTGGTGTCATTACATTGCCTGAAAAATCACGAGACCGTGGAACTGAACCGCCCAGGGCACTGCCACGTGGCGCAGTGCCCTACACTCTAACTTTCCAATTTCGGTAGAGATGAGTAGCTGGTAGTGTATAAGCTGTGGTAATATCTAATTACTAGCTTTTAATATTAAATATTTCTATTCAATGATTGGGAAAATTTACCTGTTAAAATACAGCTCCGAGGCTTCATTAGGATCTTCATAACATTGGATAAAACAAACATACATATCGTGCTTTTCGTAATTTTCGAATTTATTATTTTGTGCCATAATAAGCTTTTTAAGCACTATAAATGGCAAAATAAAAGTTCCAAATTAGCTCAGACACACGCCAATATTTAGCAGATGTTAAGAAAATTATAAATGTCGCATTTATATTTTTGTTTTCCGTCATCCATGGCAATCCATGATAATGCATTGATATATTATGCTGGGCGGCATCGTTAGAGGACGCGAAGCTGATATGACTATTTTGAGTATTAAAAAATGTAAGGATATAAATAATACAGATTTTAAAACAGTGTTGTGTCGTTAATTGCTGCTCATAAAATTCATATTCCGATAATGCTTATGATATATCGGAGGGCAATTTATACGTCTTATAATAAAATAAAAAAAATAATGAATAAATATATCATTACTATTATCAGGTATATTTTAAAGCTTAGTGATCACATACTATAAAAAATTAATCAAAATAATTTTACACATTCCTTTTCATTTACAGCGGCAGCTCACTACAAAGAAAACGCATATTTTTACGAAAAATGTAAAATTTTAAACTTTTCCTAAAAATAAACATAAACAATTATATATTTTTGAAAAGCCCTTAAAGAAATGAATAAGATAAGAAAATAACATACAGGGTGTGCTATTAAAAAATCACTAAGTTTGGTCAAAATCTTAAAATCCGTAACGCCTGGAAAAAAACTGAGTACGCCACTGAATTCTGCATAAAAAAATCTATTAGGATCCGTTTTTACGTTATCGACATCTTGTCAAATTATCGAAATATAGCGGAGACTGAAAAGATTATGATTTTCAATTTCGCCCTGTGTATCACAAACTAAGGAGGCTATGAAAATTTGGCTTACGGCAATGAATTTTTCACAAGAAAATAGAACAGTAAGCCGCAAACCGCATCTTTCTATCTTTTCTAATAAGGGGTCTAGCATAGAAAAACATACGAAAACTGGACACCCTGTACAGTATTTTGAAAATTTTACGAAAATTTACACTTCAAAAAATATTAAAGGGACAATTTATTATGATAAAAAAACACATTAGTAATTTTATGTTACACACATTATTTTTATTATGGAGTACAACATATATACTTAATACATACCATGTCAACAAAATTTTACTGATATAAAATAATATAATAATAGAAATGAGGAAATATAATTTCTTTTAAGTTGGGAAAACTAACTGATAGGCCTACTGTAAAAGCTCCTATTATTTATTACATGTAAACTATAAGCATTTTATATAATACGAGATGTATAGTGCGGACCAGAGTTGACAACAAATGGAAACATTTTTATTACTTATTTCTTAGAAAATTTTATTCTTGATAAGAATGTCTGCAGAGAAAAAAAAACACTATTGACGATGTCAAGTGGTGTACAGAGCCTACAGAGAGTATAAACATGTGACTTTCAAATTAAAATAATAAAGAAAATTTATGTTTTGAAACAGCACATTTAAAAAGTGTGCTAAAATTTTAAAAAATGCCTATAATTTTGTGTGTCTGATTAACAGTTTCCGAGATAAATTACGTCAATTTTTTATTTTTTTTTCCCAATTTTAACACAAGTTTTCTCAAAAACTGTAAAAGATAAGAAAAGGGAATTTGCTGCCTCAAAAAAATCAATCCTGAAATTATTTTGGGTTTTAAACCAAAATGTTTGTATTTTCTGTGCTCCCTTTTAATATGAATAAAATTTTTTGAAAAACAATAATAAATTACTTTCTAATTTGTTGCAAACTATTTGTCCCGCACTGCATATTAATATTAAGGATAATTTTTATACACAACTAAACCTATTTTTATTTTGAGCCCGTTTTCTTTTAATGGTGTTACAGTGCAAGTTTTTGGCCATTAGGAATATTTTTGGTGCAGTTTTGGGGACAGGTCTTTGGTCTAAGCCTTTAATAATTTTGTTTAATTGACCACAATAATTGAACAAATTTACTTTTATGAAATAAGTAAAAATGTTTGTTTTTATTGCATCATCATGAAAACAGGGGGTCAAAGATATGCTCTCGCAAAGAGTTTTTAAAGTATGATTTACAACATTTTTTTTATGAAAATCCCTATTAAAGATATATTTGATAATGGCAAGGGCATGTTGCATTTTCTTTAAAAAAGATGAACTTACATACTTTAATGAAAGTTTCTTAGCCCTGTATTCCTTATATTTTAAAAAATCTTCATGTTCTGAATCTTCTGGTGTTTTCTGTTGAAGGAACATATCCTTGCATTGGCATTGCTGCTTTCCAATTTTTTTGACCAAGTATCCAGACACATATTTCAAAACTTTTAACTCCATAGATTTGGTTGAATAGGGAATATGTTTTGGAACTATGGAAAATCTTTCAATGCTCAAATCTTCATCTTCTTCAGGTAAACCCTATAAAAATGGAAGAAATTTTGTAGAGAAATTATTTTTAAATGTTTATAGGCATACAAAATCATAATAAAATTGCAATACTAACCTGAGAAACTAGCCTCTGAAGGGTTAAAAAGACTTCAGACTTATCATCTTCGCAATTCGCCCCAACAGACTGGCTTGAAGTTAATTGATTCACTAGTAAGCTTTTATAGTAATGATTGAAGTCTGTTGGAGTTGGATTAATGTTGCGAAGTCCTCTTTGCCTAATTTTACCAAAAAAATTCTCGAGCGGATCTTGATTAAAGGTTCTTGGCATGAGCGAGGTAAAGCCAAGATCCAACATGGTTTTCCAAAGAGTTTTAAAATTCTCAATGGTGCTAATTAGATTTTTAAGGCTAGGTGGAACGAAGAAAGATCCATTCCTTATAAACTGAAAATGTCTTAGCTTCTCCAGAGCCTGGTTCCAAAAAGTATGGTGGGGCGAACTGTTGGTAACAGCAATCTTGAGTAATTTGCCATTATATGGAGTAAATGAACTGCCATTCAAGCTATCAAATAGCTGATCCATAAACTCCATAAGAATAGCAGTATCAGCAGCGGTTTTATCCATTGACAAATTTTCCTCCCCATGTTCAACAGTTGTTCCTAAAATACATTTTAAATTAGTTAAAAAATAATTTGCAGATATTTTCTTCAAGATAAAAACATCTCCATACTAATATTACAGGTTGCATTAAGAAATAGCCAAATGGTTAAATCATAACCTACCTGAAAATGCAAACACATTAATTGCTGCTGCAACGGAGTGACTGAACACTTGGGTGCACTTTGAAACCTTCATTTTATTTATTTTTTCTGGATTGACATGAGAATCTGTAAGCTTTGGCATAAGCCTTAGACTACCAAGATATGGATCCATTTTATAGGCTGTAAAAATGTCACTCCATTTTGCCAATTTTCCAGCTCCATTATCCAAAAAATGAAGATTGTATTTCAAGAGATTATTTCTTATTCCCTTGAAGAGGTGTGGGACATCAAAAAGGGGAATAATTTTTGTATTATCTATTTCATAATACTTTTCATAGTATTCAACCCCCGCTCTCATGTATTTTTCCTTAGTTTCTTTAATAAGGGAATTAATGGCTGCTTGATTATTAGCTCCTTGGTCACAAACAGTTGCTATTACATGAAGGCCAATACTGTGACATTTTCTTATGACTTCCTTAATTATTCGAACTATATCAATATTTTTTGTCCCACCATTAACAAAATTATAATATATTGGTTGTTTCCATTTGCGCCTTATTCCCCGTAGCATGAACACCTGAAATAAAAATTGCAAATTGTCAGTTATTATAATTTGACATCTGCTGGTGGTTTAATTGAGAAAATTATCAGGATCGAATTTTTGTACTACAAATTTTGGGAAACATTTTTCAAAATACCTCTTAATTCGGTAAATGAAAATTATTCATATTTTACATGGGAGTCTAATATAATATATCTTTTAACTATTAACATTTACGGATACATTATAAATGATCATAACGCATTCTGTGCAATTTTCAATCACAAAATAGTACATAATATTCTAAACAAAAACATACACTCCACTCTCACTTAAACAACATTTTAAGGTACTGATATTTGGAACAGGGAGTGTATAGTTTATAAAATCCTTTGATGTAGATATGTTCTATATTGTTGTGGAGGATTCATTTTTACCTTGTAATTGATTGTCTTTTGCTCCACAAATGATTACAATTTTTTTGAATTAAAAAAAAATACTAAGCTAGCACTTGTGCAGTTTACATCCTGGGGCGGGAGCGAAGAGGCTCTATTACAAATTCAAAAAAATTGTAATCATTTGTGGAGCAAAAGGCAATCCATTACAAGGTAAAAATTATAAGATCCTCACCTGAGCATGATTAGCTATTTCCTCGCTTTTCCTAAAGCCAAAGTCTTCAAAGCCCTCAACTGTGCCCTCAGTTAGGTTTGGCTGCAAATTAGGTTGTATGCTAATTTCGTCAAACATCAGAAGACAATAATTGTCAAGGGGATTTTTAATTTATTTATTCTGTCCATGCTTGAAACAACTTTCTCAAACATTTGCGTAGATGTAAATTTTTCTGCATGCCTTAACCTTTTTTTTAAAGTAAGTTTCGTTCGCACGGATGTGGCAGCTCTTCTTTTAAATTGTTTTGCTCTTTCATACATATGCCTGGCTTTAGGGGTTAAGTCTTTTACTTGAGCAACATTAACTTCACATAAAAGATTAGATCTTCCTACAAAATTTCATTTACTTTAGATAAATAAATATTTACTTTGACTTTTTCACTAACTTGCACAGATTTTATAGGGTTATCATGTATAATGCTATTCTCACTTTCCCTTTTTGAAGTTCTATTTTGGTTAACACAAACTCTATATTTCTAAAATTTAGTGGATAGGTAAAATTTATTGTGTGTGATTATTACTATAATTATGTTTAAATATAAGACATACTGTATACAAAAAAATCTTATTTTTAGTGTTCTTTTTTTGGTTGATAATGATTATCTAAAAATACAAAAACGATTCCATTTCAGTGCCTATTTAAAAAGTATCTAAGTGTGTACTAGATTTCAACTTGATCACCCTACACCATGCAGCTTAAAACAGCCAATTAAAAAATATTTTTAAAATCCAAACATTTAAAATTATATAATATGTGAAATATTATGGTTTTATGCAGTACAGAAATGAGAGACAAGTTTGACATATTTTCTTGCCATACTATTAATTAGAAAACTTTACACCTTGTTAATTGGCATTTTTTACATACAGGGGTGGTCAAAAAGTTGGCAACAAAAAAAAGGGGAAACTTTTCAGTATGTTTCCTAAATTATCTACATTTTTTTACATGGGTTTTCTGAAAAAGAATGATGATCGGTTAATCATACTTAACTGTTTTAAAACCCGTTTTTATTTGTAAAAACTTTTACGCAACTGTGTTGCTTCAAAAAATGCATTTTCGAAATTATTTTCATTTTCAAAGTTACCTTTTCGTACTTTTTCAACTCCATATGTATCTGACCCATACCTGTACAATCATTATAAGAAAATTAATATACATATACTTAAATATTTGTTGCAAACTTTTTCGGCCCGCTGTATACATAAAAAAAAAACTGGCAATTTCCACTTACTTTTTGGAGTAGTCTGGATCTGTTTACTACTACTGGCCACATTATCTGCTTTATTAGCATCGGATATTTCTATGTCCATCTCATTTTTATGGACATCGGAATGGATTAAATCTTGACTACTGGTACTCGGAATTGCAGTATCTGGGGCTGGGTCCATTAGAATAGCTTCACAACTGGGGTTGGTAATTTTTTCAGTAGGTCTTAAGGGGCCTAAAAAACATCCATATAAATAAAATAAAGGAATTATCATTCACAATTTATACAGGGTCACTGAGATGTATGGCAACAGTAAATTTTTCCAAAATGCATACAGCTACAATTTCAGCTAGCCAAATATTTTTAATGTAAAATTTTTTGAATATTTTGTAGAACCTATTTAAAAATATATATAAATTAATTTTACAGATGTAATACAAAAACAAGTGGAGCACTAAAACTAAACATTGTTTTAATGTAACATCCCACATATTAGTAAATTTTTTGGTTCATTGGTTTTTGTATTACCCTCTATGATTCATAAAAAAAAAATTGTAAGAAAAAAAATGTAAATCTTTTACAAAAATCATTTTACTTTAGGAAATAATCAACACATTTCCATACATATCAGCAACCCTGTATAGTGATCCCCTGAATGGACGTAATAATTGAACCATCAAAAAGTGGTGATATAAAATTGTCACCATTTTATTTTGGAAACCACTCTATTAACATACTCTCTATACACAATGTATTTTTTGTATAACCATAAACTCAGAGAAATCAAAATTTAAAAAAATTACATATTGTTTAAAAAAATATATCTTACCTGGCAGTTTCAATGACGGAAATACTCCTTTTTTGAGAGTCTGATTAGGTCCAAAATCTTCTGGCAAAAAATGTAGATCACAAACTCTGCAATTCCTATATATCTTACTAGGCGTCATTTCAGATATCAAACGCTTGTTTCCACATAAATTAACCCACTTATCAAAAAGAGACCTATTTCCTAATGGATTAGGAAAACGATGCTTGGACCCTTTACTTTTCCAGCAGTTATTTACACTGCAATAAATTGATGGCATGTTTGATGAATTTTTATTAAAATCACAACAGACGAGACTTTGGACTTGACACCTATCTTGGCTTGTGCTCTCCCAGTGGAGGCAATTTGACAAGACTATATTCCTACAAATAAATAAAGTATCAATTGCCACTGCCATTTAAATACAATTTTTAAATATAACATTTGATTGATTTTGGTGCATATATAGCGCTGCTAGCACGTTTTGTATCTTGATCAGCAAATTATGCATAGCATGATGAAGTATGACTAGGATAATTTTAAGAAACATATATTTTTTAATGAAAAGTCCTTTTTAACAGTTTTTTTCTTGAGAGATATTTCTCTATTGCCCAATAGTCATGATTTGTAAATACAAATTTTTAAAAATCTTATAAAATATCCTAAAACTTTTATAAAATCATGTTTGTTGTATGCTCTAAAGCACCTCTGAAGTAATAGATAAACTTAAGAGAAGGCAAATTATACCTGACTCTATGTAGCAGTTTACACAAATTTTCCATACATTCGGCAATCATCGGCATGTACATTATTATTGTATTTTATTTTAACGGTACACATTACAAACACCTATACAGGTAATTACAAGTAATGGACTGATACATAATGAGAAATACAAAGAAAAAAAGAAGGAAGAGAAATAAAACACACAACATATTAAAACTTAAGAGCTAAGACAACAATCTCCTGAGCTGAGCATAGGTAATGCTGAAAAGATCAAGGTCTGGGTTCTCAATGATCACCTCATTGCACACTGGCGAGTCTGATCTTGGTTGAACACAAAACAAATCAAAATTATTTATTCTTAAGTTAACCTTAGGCACCCGAAAGTCAATATACTTAGTAATGTTACTATCTTTGTACTTTCTGTTATTCAAAATATAATATTTAAATATCACAATCTGCCTATTCCTCCTACTTATAAGTGTAATTGTCAACCTATCTGGCATGAAGCCATGTTGATTAAGTGATACTCTCAACTCTACCCGACTAAAGATATCACTGTATAAAATGTATTCGAAAATCTTGGCTAATGCATTAATTAGACTTATCGGTCTGTAGTTTTCCACGCAATTGACATCCCACCCTTGTGAATTGGGGTGACAATGTCCTGCTTCAAAGAAGAAGGAAAATGGTTCCCGGACTTACTTATTGTTGTAATATGTTTTGAATATTGGGCAGTTGAATATATTCGCGGGAATACATGCAAGCTGTTGTTTATCCACTATAAATCGGCTCTTAACCCAAATTTTTTTTATCATTGGGGTAATATTTCACTTCACGCATGGGGGAAGGGGGCTCAACAAACAGGAACTAACCAAAATTAACCCAAGGCATGCCCAAAATCAAGAAAAATAAAATAAAAAACTAGTACGACAAACCGATCTTATATATTTTCTAACGACAATTTACTATTCACATGTAGTATTTCTACTTAAATTCCATCGGGAAGCAACAGAAAGATATTCAATTCAATTGGCTAGTTTTCTAAAGCGCCACTTGAGTTGCTGTAATCACTGCTATGTAGAGGCAAATGCAAATTATAAAGAAGCCCCCACTTTTAAAAGGGACAAAAGGGTATTTATTTTACAAGAAAGTGTATAGTTCGCACTTTCACCCTTCTTAGCAACAAAATTAATGAAAGGGGAGTTCGGATATTGTTAGAAACCCAACATCCAGGTAGGGTCAAGCAGAATGTTTGAGGAGATGTTTCATTTAATAAACAAAATGGAAATTTTACATAAAAACACAGATGTTTTATTTTACTAAGAAGTTATTTGAATGAAACCTGTTGGTATCTAATTTGAACCCCTAAGAAAAACATAAAATTATTGGTTTAGAAAATCTAACAATAGGTCATATATTGTTGGCTATTCCACAGGTTTTCTTTGACATGAAACGAGTTGTTGGATGTATATGTTGTTAAAAACCTTTAGCATTTGCAATTTCCAATTAAATTCCGTCCTATTTTGTATATTAATTAAATTTAATTTTAGTTCTATTTATTTTTATCCATAGGATATACTATACGCCATATTGGATTTCCCTTAAAAATAATAAACTTACCTTTTAAACAAGGAAAATATCAAAGTCACTAGCACTAATTGTTTATGTCTCTTTAAAATAAGTATTTCTATACTAAAATACATACACTAACAAATAAACACAAGAAAAATCACAAATACATAAAACCAAAAACGAAACACAAATCAAGTATCAAGTATGGCTACGATTTGAAAATGAAGGACGACGGCTGACGGCTGACGTTTTCGGATGGGATGTCAAATCGAGGCGCCAGGCGCGCCTCTACCGGCGTGGAAACAAATAGAAAGCTGACAAAACGCCACGATTAGAAGTGCGCACAGCATGATTTAGCGAACGCCGAATCTCTATCATACTTAAAGAGATGGCACTACACGCAGCGAGTGGCGTGAATTTAATTTCCCCTGCAAATTTACTCAGAGCCGCCGATCGCCGTTTCTACACTGTTGCCGATATCATTCGATTCAAATAATAGGATGCGTGGATAGCGCGTAGCTAATTATTTGTTTGCGGTGGAACAAACAAATTCATGGAAGGGTTGTAGCGATCCAAGAGTGAGTAGCCGACTGCAGCTGTGTCACAAGCAACTAATTTGTTTGTGGCTGTGTGCAACTGCTGTCTGTCTGGTGTCTGAGTTTCCCCGGTCATTTCGGGAGCCGCGAAATTAATATTTATTTACCTGCATTTCTAAAAATACTTATAGAGGCATAATTAAGAAAGGAAGATCTAAAAAAATATTGAATAGCATTTGCATGCCCTTGCTGTGACGGTTGACGGTTGATGGTGTGAAGAAAATCTTTGGGTAAACTATTTTGACTGTGAGCAATATTCTCATTCATATCTGCCCGTATTTTCCATTTTATAGCATGGCTGGTAATACATGTAAATATTTCAATTGTGGAAAATCTAAGCTGCGTAATGGGGTTAGAATGTTTAGATTTCCTGATAAAAATCCTGAATTGTGTAGGACATGGGTTCTTCGGTGTGGTACGTAAAAATATAGTTGCTAAAAATAATAGTATCGCTAGGACAACGCAGTCTCTATTAAAGTATGTGTAGTAATAGTAGATAGCATTAACATTCAAGATTTAAGTAGTTGTAGAGGTTAATATTAATAAAACTAATTAGGTAATTTATATCACTTGATAGATTGATTGTATTTTAATCGTGCATCATTGATATTGCTGTTAACTTTTTCAAAAATGCAACCTTTTGGTTACGATTTGTGATGTTACATCGTCGGGCGAGTACGAAAGTCTATTTAAATTTCAATGGGGTCATTTCTTGGCTTCACTAATTATTTTAGAGACAAAATTTTCGAAGATTAAATGAAAAAGCTATGTCTATTGAATATGATATTTTAAACTATTATTATTTCTACGGTGTTTTTATTATCACTCATTAATATGTACATGGTTCGCAAACTAAAAGTTTGCGAAATTATTTCAACGGTTAGGTACCTGGTTAACCCAAACTAAAAGTTTGCGAAATTATTTCAACGGTTAGGTACCTGGTTTACTGGAAAAAGCTTGGATTTATTATTTAAGCAAAGCTTTTTTTTTATTGCTCTTCCACGACTTCTAATTAATAGTCTCTTGCCTTAAATAATAATAAAATTAGGGAAAACAGCAATTGACCCTTTGATAAGTTCGACGATACAGCACCCGATCGATATAGGTATAATATGTATGCGTTACCAAGGTCAATATCTGTATCTCTAGATGTTTTTGCTAATCCTTGCATTCATGCTTAGATCATATTATAAACTAACATTCATGTCATTTGACCTTAGATAACCAATCAAACATGACATTTAAGTAGGTATATCAATTTTTATTGCTATATAACTAAAAATGTGTTAACAGATTTTTTCACATTGAGCATAGATTTTCTGTGGTTCAAGCGGTTTTCTTGAGGGTCAAGATTTTCACATTTGCAACGTAAATAATAAATTAAACGATGAACGGTCATGCATCAATCAATCAAATATAGGAACTTCTGCTTGTCCCGAAACGTTAAAATATCATTAATTTTAAAAAAAAATACCGGACATGCAAAATTTTTAAAAAAGTACAAAAACCTCAAGAATAAAAGTAACTTCAGAGGGAAAAGAACTTTTTTTTACTACTAACATGATAAATCACCATTATTTACTCCATTCCTCAAATGAGAAGTAACATTTCTCACCCTAGGTAAATAATAATATTAAAAAAAACCTAGGTCAATAATGAAAGGGAAACGGAAAATATCAAAATGTCAAACTTGTTAGTTTGACAACTAGTTGTCATTTCGGATTATTTGAAAAATGAGTAGGAAATGATTAATTTCAAAATCTAATCAATTCAAATAATGATAAGGATTGTATCAGTGCTATTAGTAAAAAAATTATATACAGTATGACTCACTTTTCATGACTCCCCATAATATTCTTATTAATAATGCGACTTTGTCAAAATTTAGATGGAGAGAAGGTACTTTGTATGTATGGAGCTGTCAGGAGATTATTAGCGTTTTTTGGCGAGTAACCACGGTTAACTACAAGTAATACTGAAGTAAGTGCCAAGCGGGCACCCCACCACAAATTGTACTGTCTGCTTCTGTCTTCGCCAAAATACCGTAGTTAGATCTTGCATTGCTAGAAAAGAATATAGATATTTTGCATATTTATTTGAAAATGATCAGTTTGATCAGTGCAGAACGTTTACTCATATTTTTAATGACAGAATGGTGGCCTCTACTCTGGAGATAAGCAAACTAATGGTATTTTTGCGATGAATATGTTCAGGATACTTTATGCTGCCCAAATCCCATTTGGGGCACATTTGTGTAGGAATTCCGATGCGTATGAGGCTTCTACAGAAGAATTTCATGAACGTATAATTTGCAAACTTGTTCAGAATGGAAAAACAAACATTTCACATGTTTAACATTTCAAAATTAATCCGCAATGACTCCATCAAACCTCGAGTACCACACCTCGTCACGTATGTAAGTTGTAGTAAGCCGTAGTTGAAAAATGATGATGTAATAGTGACGTCACGAAACTTCCCCTCACTTACCACAATTAAATTAATCCTCGTGAAAACAAAGTAGTATCCGAGTATAACAAACCAACGAGTAGCGACAGCTGGGGGACCAAATTTTTCTGCGCATGCTCGAAATAGTGTGTCCATCCGTCAAACTGACTTTTGTTTTGTTGTAGAGCGTCAGTTACAATGTTTACAAATTCCGATAAGTGAGTTTTAGTTATTAATTGTGTCGTAATTTCCAAATTTTAAAACTGAATAAGTGTATAATCATGCCGGGTATTTCTTGTGCATATCGTGCCTGTTCAACTAGGTCTGGAGATGGAAAATCTTTCTTCAAATTTGCTCTAAACATTATGACCGGTAAGTACATAGCTACTAACCCACAATATTATGGTTGTTTTTTTTTTAAATTGAAATGTAAATTAGTTGTTAAATAATTGCTCTTGAAGAATAGATAAATATTGATACAGGAGTATTAATGGTGAAAAAGTGCAATTTATAAGTGAGAAATTGAATTCCAAAAGACGTTCGGTACCGAACGACAATACATGTACATGTAGTGTGTATTGCTAGACTGTTCTCAGTTTCAAGTTTTTTTTTTATCCAACAACATATATATCTTCACATTCTACATTGAGCAAAAATTTTCAAAAGTAGAATAATAATGCACCGATATATGTGTTTAAAAAATAGTTTCTCTTAATTAGAGTATGTTCCTATAAAATTTGGTATGCTGTTCTCACATGAAGGGTCTATGGGCAATTTCCAGCAAAATAATTCTATTGTACACGAACAAAATTTTTCAGGCCTGTATTAGTTTGTAGAAGTTATTTGTTGTAAGGCGTGGGTTTTATGTTTAGTAGACCTGATATTTTTCATAGTAACCTAAAAAAAAGAGAAGCTAACTTGACCTAACCAACGATTTCGATTCCGCGGAAAAGGAAAAATAGAAGGGCGGTTCGGTTTATTTAATGTAATGAGTTTCTTGGTTAAATAAGTAGCATAACGTGTCTATAGTCCGTTTGAATCACAGATGTAATATCCTAGTTTGAATCATACCCTAATTTCCAGTAAATCTTCCGAACAACAAATTCGGTAAATACTAAATATTTGGGAGTAATTATGCTTCTGTTTATCCATGTCTGCTACCATTCTATAAAAGCCAATGCTGCTACGTTATCTTTACCTGTCATTACCTAACTATCTAATGGATAATAGCCTGAAATTAGAAAAATTCAAGTTGGTACAAATAATCCATACCTGAAAAGGAGTTTACTACAAACAAAGGATTAAGGATTTTTTGATAATAGACACAAAAATGTCATTGTAGGTTGTCCCCCCCAAAATGAGCTATTTGGGAATTATGTATATTTAGGCATCAAGTTGGGAACAGTTATTTGCTGCCAAAAAAACTTACCTTACCCAATAATTAAAAAAAAAAAAATGTTAGTATCTTCGTAAACAAAAATTCAGGTTATCGTCAAAAAAGAAATTAGCAGAATTGATATTTGATTCTGTTTCTAAAACATCGTAAGTAAATCAGCATTATTTAGTTCTTTTATGTGATAACCCAACCTCTTAAGAGATATATTTCCTTGTAAGATTTTTGTTAACTTTTAATTTGTTTCGGTTTTTTTTGTTTTATTTTATTAAACATAATATTTGTTGTGCACAAGTATTACATACATATATAAAGGGTGGTTGAATAAGAAGTGACTATTTTGTTATTTGGATACAAGGAAAAGCTAATGGAATATTTTGAACTCTAGGCCTTTATTGTAAAACTAAGACATTGGAATTTGATATGAAATATAATATATTTCAGCTAAAAAATATATTGGGTGCTGGAAATAAAAATATATTCCAGTATGCCTTCACACACAGATAAAAGTATTGCATTCTTTCAAGGATTTTGTAAATTATGTATCAGAGAAGAATAGGTAATTTGATATTCATAGACTAGTTTATATCGATAAACATAATTACATCACACTTGATATTTGGAGATTCTGCTCTAGGTACTCTAGTTTTGCCAAATGTGTAGATGTCTAATTTAAATTAACTTACATTTTGATTTCAAATTGTAAAACACGCCACCTGCAGAAGTTAGCTGGCATTCCAAAACTGCAATATGTGCCTCGATATGTTATAAATGCTTCATTTTCTGATTATAATGACAGGCTTAAAATCTCTGCCCCCCTGTATTTTAATCAAAAACTGCAGAAAGACCAAGCTTGTATTAAAATTTTTTTTTTTCAGTTTTATAAATTACAGTTATCATAAATCTAATGAGATTTTTTTTCAGTGCCAAAGTCTGGGCAGAAGCTTCTATCAGAAGTGATATAAAGTGTGGCAAGTATAACTGGAACAGCGGAAAGAATGCGGGCAAAAAATTGGCGATGTTGTCGAGTAGTTTTTTGAGAACTAATATTTATACCTATTATTTAGATAAACACATAATTTAATATACTCCTTAACTCATTGAAAATAAAAAGTAATATCCAAACTGGAACTTTACTATTACTTCAACTTTAATTCATAATCTATTTTACACATTATCAATTTAAATAAATTTGCGACATTTATATCTATTTGCCCGATACATCCGGCAACAAGTGCGTCAAGTTCCCCTCGTCCTCGTGACAAAGTGCATCAAGGCGATTGGCTGCAAGTCAGTTTTCCTCTCTTTGCTTCTCAGACGTCGCTGTTCCAAATAAGTTTGCCACACTTTACTGCGTAAACCAGTTAAACAGATGTTGGCATATAGACTATGCGAAGTTCACTTTGAGGAAAAGTATTTTTCTAAGATAACGTCTGCAGGAAAGAAAGCACTTGGTACCTGATGCAATTCCTACAATATTTGGTCAGTATCAACTACGGGCATTGGAGACAAGTCAAGATTCATCTCAGGAACCACCAAAGAAAATCAAGAACTTTCCAGGTAAATCTTTATAGCAATTATTTATTGATTATAAAAAAATTACAGTATTAGTATTGCTTCTAATGGCACAAACTGCTACAGCTAATTTGTTTGTCTAATCATTATGACTGAATTTAGCAACAGCATTTTGAATTCCATAAATATAATAATTTTATTGGTTGGATTTATTAGTTACAAAACAGTAATTACCCTGATAGGTAGTCAAAATTCAGATATTTCACCTCATCCTATAATCACATTAATTCAATAAACAATATGTACTAGAAACACTACCTGGTTCTATGAGTCATGTACCCAACAGAAAGTATGTACTGGTCACATAAATAGTTACAGTTTTTATCTCAGTTGTGCTAATTGAAATTTGTCAGATACTTTATTGGGTCTAACATGATATTGTTTGACTGCAATTAAATAGCCTTATGCTTATTGCTAATACTGTATCAACAATACCTTCACTCTCATTATCACTTTCAGGTCCTAGTATTTCAAAAGGTGAAGAAACAAAATGGGTGAATTTGGATGATATTTAACCAATGAACTTAAGAATAGATAATCGTGTTCTACCTCCTCACCTTTCACCAACTATATATGCTGAAAAGCTGCAATGTCAAACAGGACTACACAATAAATCAGTATCTAAGGCCCTTGTTATCAAAATGAAGACAATGACTGATAAGGATAAACACTGCATCCATTGTATCGATTGTAGGCACTCAACCAAATGGTGCTAAACTATTTTAGAAGATTGTATTTTAAATTTAAAGGATATATATTTAAAAGCGGAAGGCATATTAAGTGACATGGGCTAGAATTTTATTGATTTGACTAAATGTCTAGGAATTACACCTGAAAATACAGAGTTTCAGGTAGGAGGTGAGAATATGTTCTATATTTTTGACCCATGTCATTTAATTAAGGCCACCCGCACTAACTTAAGGCAGCACACCTTTTACTTTCAAGGTAGAAAAACGCCTTGGTCATTTATTAAATAATGTGATAAATAGCAGTTCTACAGGTGTGCATCCAAACTCACTAATTCTGACCTTAATCCCATAACTTTTGAAAAAATGAGAGTGAGTTATGCCGCTCAACTTTTGAGCCACTCAATTGCCAGTTTGGGTGCATTTCCAAATGAAGCTTTTGCAACAATTGAAATTTAGAAAAATTTAATAATTTTTTTGATATCTTGAACTCCTTATCATTAAATGATTCTTATAAATTTAAGAATGTATTTGACAGATCTGATTCACAGTTAGAATTTTTAAATGAAGCTTTGGATTTTTTGCCAAATTTAACGGTAATAAACAAAAATGGTCAGGATTATTAAAGGTTGTTCTATTACAATAAGAAGTCTTCTCAGTTTATGGCAAGCACTTTTAAACTGTGGGTATAAATATCTTAAAACCAGATTGTTTAGAAAATCCTGTAACGCAGCAGGAAGGCAATTGCATAAATCCCACATCAATACAGTTTCAAAGTGCCTTTAGAAAATGATTTGTGCAGAATTATTGCCACTAAAATTACATGAGTTGTAGGGAGAATTTAAATGATTTTCTCATTAGTTTAAAATCCATGGACATGGTAGAAATTATTAATAAGGAGTCGGAAACATCAACTGCAGCAATTTGCTTGCCTGGTTGAAATTACCATAAAGAAACCATTCCACCACAGAATGCTTTCTATTATGTCTGTGGATATTTGATGAAAATGTGTCTGGAAGTACATTCATGTGACATTTGCTATGCTTTTAGCAGAGAATGTACTAGTATTGATGTAGACAAACTTCTGTCGCATTTTAAAGCTTTTGATGCAACCAAAGGTACTTTTGGTGGTTTATCATCACCACCAGAAAGTATTTTCAACTCGCAGTTTGAGAACATATGTACAGGCGAAAAAAATTCTAATTATCTCATGAATATATTTGAAAAAGTACAATTTCTCCATCCCTGTACAAATTTTCTCCAGTTGTTTGTATTAAAACTATTTATAAGACTAAAAATATTTTATTCTTTTAAATTTAATAATAGACATCTCAAATGTAATAGTTCTGATAAAAAGGTATTCGGAAATTGAAAATCCTATCACATGTATAGTTGATAAAAATTATTGCATTTTTCATTTCATAATAATTTACTCTGATTTATGGAAACTTATGTATGTATGTATGTAAATAGTAGTGTTTAGAGCTGTGTGTGTTCTCTTTAAGCAAAAGGGTATTAGCAATTTTTTTAAGCTATTTGATCTAGATATAGGATTGATAATTTGTGCTCATAGCTTTGAGTAATATTGTTCTCATATTTATTTTTGTATGGTTTATTAATAGGGTTATGTAACGGTAAATTGTTATCGTAATGTTTAAAGCTAGTATTGTTAATTTATTATAAGCATTATTATATTCGTTATGTCTTATTAGTATATGTAAGTATAATTATATAATAATAAATGTAATGCACAGCGACCTTTAACTATAAATAATTAAAAGCATTGGCATTACGTGGTCAGTATTGAGTCCTAGATTCTGTTAAGTTAACCGAAGTTCATATCCTTGGAAAGATTGTTCAAATTTTATCCCTTTTAATGCTTCTGCTAGGATTTTTACAGAGTATATCTGTTAACAGTGTAAATAGAGTGCCAAGACGGAGGAGGATCGAACAAGGTCGGCGGGAATGAAGAGTTGGTGCTATCTTACTTTTAAACAAGGGAGGCTGCTAATGTTAGATCATCAGTCAGTAATAGTTTTTTTTTCGAGCCATTCCTTATAGAGGACATAGTCAGTCATCCCTCCCTGGGATGGCTTAGTATTGCCTTTATATGGTAATTTTTTATTTTTGGTATGTACCCGTATGTCTAAACTCGTTTATTAAACATTTTTAGTTCCATTTCTGCCGAAATTTACGCCGCAAATTTACTTTCAATAACCTTTGATTAATAAACATTGTTAGACTAGTGAAAATTGTTGTCTTTTATTCAAATTAATAATTTAACAACATTGCCATCATAAGAGTCGGTGTAAGGGTTAAAATCCTTTAAGATAAATGGGGTAAGTAAGTACTCCTGACTTACAACTCCTCAGCGTACTGATAACAGTTAATTAATAAAGACTTTTTGTTTGTGCTGTTGCAAGTTTTAATTTTCCTCCACGACTCAAAGGTTCAAAACATTTACCCAATACTTTTGTAAATATAACATCGAAATTTAAAGAAATGGAGTACTATTAATATTAACAAGAAGTTGCTGAAACTAGTATAATAAGAAATGTCTATTTGAGAACCGCTGAAAGCGTCGTACAATATATCTTTCTCTACTACCTATCAAAAACCTCTGCTACACCTCTTCATCAATAACTTCCAAACCAGGCGCGTGTAAGCTCAAAGTGCTTTATTTAGGTTAAAAATTGACACAGCAACTTATTAACATGATAAATGAAATACGTGGGTTTATTTTTCTCCCAACGCACCCTCACTAAAGGAAAGTAATTATTTAAATAAAATTCCAGGAAAATATTGAGATTTCTTTATCAACAAATCGTAGAAGAAATATAAGTAATATATATTTTTATGATAAAAGCTTTCAGAAATTATTATCGACAAGGGTGACAACAAGTAGGAAAACCACTAATTATAGAAAAGCTTTAAATTTTACTGAGTCAGATTCAAATATGAAATGAGCTATTTTCCACTTCAAGTTTTTTATAGTGTAGTCACAGAGTCGCTTCCTTTCGAGCCACTTCATGGTTTGAGAGTTTGAGCAGTTTACAAATATGGTGTCCAACTGTCATCGGCTCTGCCGGAATCGGTCCCTTGAACATCAAAGGTGCCGACGCTTTATGTCGCTACTCGTTGGTTTGTTATACTCGGGTAGTATCCTCTAGTATGCCGTGGTTAATTGTAGTTAGCTCGCGAAAAAACGCTTCTTGTTACGATATCTGTCAGTTAGACAACTGAACTTCTAGGCTACTTGATATTTCGAACTATTTGAAAAATAAGTAGAAAATGACTAATATAAAAATCAAATCGAATCAAATATGGTAATATATCAGTGTTAGTAGTAAAAAAAAATCTATATATACCTCGGTTGAGAAGGCCATTATTAACCTCGCACATTATATCCTTCGGCGCTCCGCGCCTCAGGATATAAAAGTGCTCGGTAAATAATGGCTTACTTCTCAACCTAGGTATATAATATACTATTTTTAACGTTTTAGGACAAGTAAAAGTGAATCTTTTCTTCGGAAATGCACAAATAAAAGTTCTTCTTTCTGAGTCAATCTATGGACATACTGTGTGTATTGTATTAAATTGACTATTTTTTCATATTTACCTTCGCTCACAAACAAATTAGCTAGCGTAGCTAATTTGTTCGTGTAGCTAATTTGTTTGTGCTTAGATTCTTCTAGGTACGTTACTAAAGGTGCACTCTCCGGCTTCTGTAGTTCGGATTACATGCAAGTTCGAATTAAGTCTAGGATTAAAATATTAATAATTTACGGTATAAGACCAGGGACAGGGACTGACAAATGAAAGTAAACGATTGTTGTTGGAATTTTCAAACCATTCAGCGTTATGTATAACAGCAAAAACAAATTAGCTAATAAAAAATTATCTAATTTAATTGTTAGTTTTTGGTATAAGGTAAGTTAGTATGATTACTCGAACTTTCGAGTAATCCGATTCCGAACCTATACAAGTGGGTCGTGGTTTTTTTTCTAGTTATTTTCTGACTGTTCTTAAAGTTGCATTTAAAAAAATTGATTTATGAATGGGGTTACAGGAAACGCAACTTTGGCTGAATTACCATCGGACATCATGAAGAAAAAATATATTTGTGAGAAGCATTTTTCGGAGGAAGATTTTCGGGGGCCTAAGAATTTTTATCTTAAGAACGACGCAGTGCCACGAAAATATGCTTCCGAAAGTGCTGAAGAACCGACAGAACAATTGAAGGTTCTAACCCCAAAAAGAACGTACCAAAAAAGAAAAATGCCATCAATTTTCACCCAAATTCAGATTCTCCTAAAAATTCCGACGAATCTTTTATCAAAAAACTTGTAGATTTGCCGGATAATCTAACGTCAACGCCGAGAAAATTAAAACTCCGAAATAAAATCGTTTATCAAACAAAAAAAAATAAAACAAATTCACCTTAGGTTAAGCAGGCTTAGAAATAATATTCGTAGATATAAACAAACAGTATTCATTATTATCCCATTTCTTTCACTTTTAAGTTCTGTGGCAAAAACTTTTGTTCTAATGCATTTTCGTGGAAAACGACGTGTATGACAGCAAAAAGAGAAAGAATTTTCCACAACCTTTTATTATAAATCGCCAGCAGGGTACAACTTTTTGCGAAAACAGGGTGTTGTATTGCCCAGCCCGAAAACGATCCAAGGTTGGCTTAGCCAAAATGAATACAAAACAGGAATCGATGAATGTGTATTGAAATTTCTAAAGGCAAAATCTGAATCGCTATCTGAAAGTCAGAGAAAGTGTATTGTGGCTTTTGATGAAATGTCAATTAAAGAAGCAATCGAATTCAATAAAAAACTAGACTTGATCGAGGGTTTGGAAGATTTAGGTTCTTTGGGAAGAAGACCTAAATATGCAACGCATGCCTTAGTGTTTTCAGTTCGAAGCATTTATGGAAAATGGAAATTTCCTCTTTCTTATTTCTTCTCATGTAATTCTGTAAACAAAGATAAGTTAAAGAAATTAATTATATTTAATATCAAATCACTATTTTCCATAGGATTTCTTCCCAAAGCGGTTGTGTGCGATCAGGGTTCCGGTAATAGAGGAGCTTTAAATTTATTAGGAGTCACGAAAGACAAACCCTATTTTGAGTTGAACAATCAAAAAATATTCACCATTTATGACGTGCCGCACCTATTTTTAAAAGTGTGCGAAATAACTGGTTGACTGGTATCTTTAAATTGGGATGTAAAATATTTTCGTTTGATGTTTTAAGGCGGACATATGATATTGACAAAAAAACAAGCGGCGTGGCCGCCTGTGCCTGCGGCAGGCGCGAGGCCCTTAGGGCCTCGTTTGTGTGACCTTCGATCACACATTATTGCCACGCTCCTATCCGTACCGTGACCTATAATTAGAAAGACCTTATAATTAGATTTACCGATCGCTAGTCTAATTTTACCGTTATAAATTTCTAATTGGTTGCCATGGTAACCGACTTGTCAGCGTCAATCGTTATTTTTTTTTTAATCTTTATCCAAATACCAAATATCAAATCTCTAAGTCGTATGATTGACGAACCGTTGGTTGCCATGGTAACCGACTTGTCAGAATCCTAAGTACCATACTATATATTTTATTAGTGATATACATATTATTAATTGGTTGACATGGTAACCGATTTGTCAACGTCAATTGTTAATTGTTTTTAAATCTTTACCGAAATACCATATATCAAATCTCTAAGTCGTACGATTGACGAATTATGACGATTTTTTCCTTTTTATGGTTACCATAGCAACCAATTTTTTAGTATCAAGTTAGGCTTCATAAACAATCCTAAGTACTATACTATATATTTTATTAGTGATATACATATTATTAATTGGTTGCCATGGTAACCGACTTGTCAACGTCATTCGTAATTTTTTTTAATCTTTATCTAAATACCAAATATCAAATCTCTAAGTCGTACGATTGACGAATCATGACGATTTTTTACTTTTTTTTGGTTACCATAGCAACCAATTGTTTAGTATGAAATTAGTATTAGTATTAGTATGAATAAAGAATTCTAAGTACCATACTATATATTTTATTAGTGATATACATATTATTAATTGGTTGCCATGGTAATCGACTTGTCAACGTCAATCGTTAATTTTTATTAATCTTTACCTAAATATCAAATATCAATTCTCTAATGCGCACGATTGACGAATTAAGATGATTTTTTACTTTTTTTGGTTACCATAGCAACCAATTTTTTAGTATCA
The DNA here is from genome assembly GCA_016904865.1 of Pissodes strobi. Classification (NCBI taxonomy): domain Eukaryota; kingdom Metazoa; phylum Arthropoda; class Insecta; order Coleoptera; family Curculionidae; genus Pissodes; species Pissodes strobi. The sequence continues at coordinate 362 of JAEQML010062086.1, read as the reverse complement.
ATTTAGGCTTCATAAACAATCCTAAGTACCTTACTATATCTTTTATTAGTGATATACATATTATTAATTGGTTGCTATGGTAACCATGTTGTCAACAAAAAATGCTAACATACTTTCACCTCTACTTATAAATTGACATCGATAAAAGAAAAGTTGGTCCTTGTTTACACGTACAAAAATGCAAAGAAACGTTAACTTGTCCTGTTTTCACACCCTGTATCGTAACCAAAATCAATAGACTTCGAGGGTTCGTGGACCTCTACCTCTATGCCAAATTTCAAGTCGCTATCTTCAAAATTGCGACCTGTAAATGCCAAAAAATCGGTAACTTTTCCTGTTTTCACACCCTGTATATTAACCGA
>MU193216.1:0-17913 GCA_016904865.1 Pissodes strobi | reverse complement strand
TTATTATTATTATTATTATTATTATTATTATTATTATTATTATTATTATATAAGAATTTACAGTAACAGCGGTTACAAACCAATTAATATATATTTTGTGGCGATCGATTTCATTCAATAACGATAAAATGTTAAGAAAAAAAATATGAGCATTATTGAGATATATTAGAATAAGTTTAGATACTACTTAAAGTTATCTTCCTATGACACATTTAAAACAGGACTTTCCAATTTTAGTTACTTCTAAAAAATCCTGATGTTTTAAAACTTTGCACATTTTATATTAATCTTTTTGATGCATTATTCATTGTGCATCCTTTCGGCGATTTTTGTCTAAAATTCTTGCCACTTTCTTCGTGTAAATAAAAATAAGCAGAGTCAAATTTTTCACATTACATCTTAACTAAATATTTCCAGATCGATGATGCCAACATTTTAGAATTCCCCTCTCTTATATATTGTCTTAAAGATGTATATTTTTCAAATTATCCTCGATTGACCTCAATGTAAATACTTAATTTATAAGATTTTTTTCACAAAAATATGAATATGTATAACCTACGCTTTTCCAGATCTAAAATCTATAGAAATTGACGAAACCTTGCTAAAAAGAGCCAGACATGTTATCACAGAAATTCAGAGGACCATTCAAGCTACGGATGCCCTTAAAGAGAAAAATTACCAAAAATTCGGAAAACTAATGATAGACAGCCATAATTCCCTAAAAGATGACTATGAAGTTTCTTGTCCAGAATTGGACAGCTTAGTTCGCATTGCATTACAAGTTGAAGGTGTACTCGGTAGCAGAATGACAGGGGGAGGATTTGGTGGATGCACAGTGACCTTGGTAAGAGAATGTAAATGCACATTCATTGAATAGTTGTGTTCGATGTGCAAGCCGACTTATAACATAAAAGTAGTTAGGTTTATGCTTATAATAACGAAAAAAAAAACAACACTTATTCGTAGTTGTGGTCTAGAATGTTAGATGGCGAGGTCCATGGCGTCTCAGTTTTTTTAATTAATCGTTTTTTGTGTAGGTAGAAACCATACACAAAAAGGCGACCTTATCGATCTCATGATTTGAATGTATTCATACTTCAGATATTTCGTTTATAGTTAAAGACACAATGACTAAAGTATTTTTATTTAAGTCAGAAATAAATTTAAAAAAAAATAGTAACCACATAATCAAAGGCTGCAAACCTAATATTAATTAAGACAAGTTCGGATTTATAAACATTTTTAAAATAAATCGTAAACTTGTATGATAATATTTATTAAATTCTTTTAAAAAAAAAATTAATTGATGGTTCGTAGAAAAAATATCATATTAGGTATAATGGTTGATATGCAATTCAAAGTACTATTAAAACGGTAGTTTGAAAATGAAAATGATGAAAGCATGATTTAATAGACGCAGATCTGATGGTAAATAGGCGATGTTATTGGTCGCATTTGTCCTTCAACCGTCAAGCAAACTACGAAGTCGTCAAGTTTTAAAGCAAGAACAAAATATGTCGATAAATTAAGGTGAAGAAAGAGAACAATAGTTATCACGTAACTGAGTCATCACTACCTACTATAAAAGAGAAGATACAAAAAATATATTGAATGTGGTAAAATTGAAAAGTAGCGACTGATGACAGGTTTTTGTTTTAATACTTATATTATCTTCCATTTCCTGACTATAATAACCCTTAATCTGGTATTATTACCCACTGGGAAATTCCGGAAAACCGAAAAAGAGTCGGTGATTTACTACCATTATTTCGACAGTTTCAAGCGCGCTTGAAAGTGAAGACGCTTCAAATTGAACCTCAGTCCAACCGAAAATGAGGATATAAAAAAACCTGGAATTTACTTTCCAAGCGGAAATAAGGACTTACTTATTCATGTCTTATTGGAATGAACGCCGATTACACCTTTTTGCTTACCTACCGTATTGGCGGCCTTTTCTTCAATTCCTGATCATTTCCTGTTAACCGGATTCACAGTACTCAATTTTTATGAAAATAATTTACTTACACACCATGGACAATGACCCCTTTTCCTTCACCTAGTCAGCAGCTTTTCTGTACTCAGATGTAATCTAAGTTATAATGAAATGAGCGTAGGCCAAACCACTTTCCGTCTCAAAATAGTAATTGATATGTCAAATTTAAGGGCGCACACAGTTTAAAGGGAGCATTTTTATGTAAATTCAGTGGTTGACCTTGAGGTTCAGGTAATTGCTGTTATGACCTTGTTATTTAAGAGTTCGCCACATAATGAGATGTGACATAATAAAAAGAAACTCTTTGGCAATATTAACATTTATCCCGCTGGTATTTACGTTTTATCTGCTCTCTAATACTTCAAACCGGTAAAAATGACGTTAAAACCTAAAAGAAATTAAATCCAAATTTTCACCAACACTTGAATCTGTGTAATGACACAAGATTAAAAGAGACATTCTAGGTTTCTTGGCCATTTCAATAAAAATACAGAGTCTTAAAGCTACAACTTACTTTATATTCCTTATCGTATAAGCCGTACCCTCTATTCCTTATCGTATAAGCCGTACCCTACGCCTCCACCTCTACTAGAGCTGATTACGTAACCGAACACCATAGGAAACACGAATTTTGAATGGATTTTTTCTTTGGAAATGGTACGATTTTCGGGCATAGTGACGGATATTTTGTAACTAATTTTCGATGCCCCTTGTGGTCATAGTAACGTGCTATCGTGCTGCTTTACGTGCGTTTTATACCATCTTTCAAGGCTTGTTTTCTCCTCGAAAAATTTGGATTCAGCACCTGCCCAGCTATTAAAATGTTTTTACTCAGAACCCTTAAAATTTCTAAGTGACCGAAAATTTTAATGTGACGAATGCCGTTTTGTAAATTCCAACCTCGTTTTTGATACCACCGCGTTCAAAATTAGGATGATTAAAATTGGTTATTTCAGTTAATATGTTTTCTGAATTCCAGTTCCAAGTAAATATTCTTTCCAAAGACGCCCCCTGGCCAAGGTTTTATTTTTGTTGGTGGAACTGTTTTTGGAGCGTGCAACCTTGTAGTTAGTTCATCTAATATCGCATTATAATGCAGTCGAAAAAAAAGCATAAAACTCAGCTGCGCTTCGAGTCTGGTTTCGATTAAACACAATACCATTTATTTGGATCATATACCAATAGTAAGTTATTTTATTTTAGAAGGGCATATGGTAGATGATATTGTTGTACATTTTCCTGAATTTTCTTTAGGCAAAATAATTTAAATTTAGACGCGGCTCGGACATTTTGTCCTCCATTTCAATGTATTTATCTTTTTTTACAAAAATTATTATTTTATTTGAATGTTCTCTCTTGGCGAACTAGTGGAGTGATTTTTGAATCAATTTAGGATAATTATGACATAATTTGTTGAAACAATTTAACCAAAATCAGTTAGCGAAAGTACATCCACCCCAGAGTTCCGTCACGGCACATATATGCCGTGGTTCCGTTATGGGTCTTAATTAAACCGATAGGAATGCATAAAAGTGACAGTTAATGGGTGGAGCTAGATACAATTTATGAAATTTGAAAAATGTAAAAACAAAGCCAGTAGCTTATTCCGCTAGATTGGGTTGGGCTGATTTTGGGCATGCCTTGGGTTAGTTTTAGTTGGTTACACCCCCGAAGCGAGCGGAGTGCCATAGGTTTTCCTCGCTTATCTAGCTCCGCCCATTAACTTAAATATAAATCTTCGACAATCTGTGAGTAAATGCCAAACTATTAGGTACTTTGCGCGTTATCGTTAAAAAAAAATGAGCGAGTCTGCTAGTACTCGAGACACTGATGTCTAATCATATTTAAGTTTTATGAAAGGCAAACGTAATTAAAACACATATAAACTCAGGCAAACATTAGTGTTGAATTAGCATGCCCACAACAGTGCCTAATAAAATAAATGATCAGTTGGTAAAAACAAAATAAAAAAGAATTATTTTATAAAAGTGGTAAGTTACTAAAATAAGAATAATCTTAACATAGTCACATAATCGTGGATTTTGCAAACCAAAAAGGAAAATACTAAACTCTCACAAAGAACAAAGAGTTTAATCTTGAAATATCATAAAACGTGGGGGCAATCCGAAATTTTGACGCTAAAACCATGGTCGAAAAGAAATTTTTAAATGTTTGTTAGGTTAATATAGTGATATCTTCTAGTGCTTAGCGTGGAGCAACTGCCCCCACCTTGCACCCCTTCCCCTCCCGACGCCCATGTGCCTGTATTATGTCCTATATGTATCTATATATCTAGCTTCTGTTGTGTTGAATAAAAAACAGCAATTAAACTAATTTTACTTCATAACTATACTAATATTTTACACAAACAAGTAACTCAATTGAATAATCCATTACAGTTTAGTTTTTAAAATACTAAGTTTGTCTGCCAATCTGTTATTTAATTTTTAATGATAGTCATTAATTTTGTTTGCATTGCAGGTATATTCCCACGCAGTAGAACGGGTCATTGAAAACATTAAGAAACACTATACAGGAAATCCTACATTCTATGTCTGCAAAGCAAGTAAAGGAGCCCAAATAATAGAAGCATATAATAAATAATCTATATTGAAGTAATGTTATAAATTACCTATTTCTAAGTAAATATATCTATATTAGTCATTTTTGTACCAAGGGCGTTAATATGATGATTACGCCCGGAGAGTGACAATCCAGTCCAAGGAATAGATGTCACAAAAGTAAAAACTCAGAGATGAAAATGTTCGGTTTTCATTTTACTTTGTAAACAATGCATAAGGTGGCACGGACCTCCGCACGGAGTCAGTTAAAAGGATTAAAAAATCACGAAACTGCGTACATCCATACAAAATTAAAGTCAAAGTTACTCTAGAGTTAAGTTTAAGTTAAAATCTAACAAACCGAAACCGTTTATATGGATTTTTGACAATAAAAATATTTAAGTTTCAATCTTTCTTTACTTTGCCCCAGAGGGGAACCTATGAGGAGGGGTTACACAAAAGTTTCTGCAATATTTGAATACAAATAATACAATTTTTAAATTCAATTAAATCTAACCCAAGATCCCAAAAAAAAGAAGCAGAGTTAAAGATTGCAGATTCGATTGTTAAATTATATCAACAAGAGCGAGGTCCAGTTCCAGTTTACTTTTGATGACTGTTGCCCAGCTCTATTCTTTTACGTTTAATAGACTTTGGAAAGTTGTCAATAATGCTCGATAAAATCCGCTTCGTCCGCTCGTGGCAGGCGTATTTTTTGACGATTTTAACGACTTTTGAGTAACAATTGGGCATCCCCAAAATTTTCCGTCCTCGGCGAATTAGCCTACGAGCTTTTCCCTCACACCTATTTGCCCCAGCCCCACTCCCCTGTACTTTGACCTGCCGGCGCACTAGACTTAAGGAGGACTATAGAGACTAGCCCTCCTTACCTACACTCCACTCACTTCGCTAGCTGCGGGGGTGCTACCAACCAAAACTAACCCAAGCATGTAATACATAGTAAAGGGATAAATATCATTTAATTAAAATGAAACAAAATACAATTTTCAATAATCTAATAACATAACACAGCCCGAAAAAGAAATACAAGACTAAATTGAGGGCCCAAATATAGATTTATTTTATTTTTGGATAGTAATAAAGAAGTAAGCCCGGACATGTGCATGCGGCGATTCGTACATTAATCGGCATTATTTTAGAACACTTATTTTTCACAAATGTGTGCAGTTTCTTGAACCCCAAACCCCAATGTGTATACGGTATCCATGACAGTTTGACGTACTTATCTATGGTTTGACCGGTTTGAGGACTAATCATTTTAAATGAGAAGGCGTTATGAATCCATAATGTCTTCTTCCTCTCATGCAAGGTCCCGGACGCATATTTACACATCTTCACATACAATGGCACCAGGCTGCTAAAATCGGTTAGGTTTTGTAAGCGTACGCGCTACAAAAGCTCACTAATTTGGGCACCTGGAATACGCTGTTATATAACATTTCACTTTTCGCTTGGCCCTCCGCCACGAGAGCTACGAGAGCTCAAGAAAACGAAACTAACCAGGTGCTAACCCAAACTAACCCAAGACATACCCAAAATCAAGAAAAACTGTTTAGAAACTTTACTTAAAAAAAACAACGGAGTTTGAACCCGGGCCGCCGATAGCCAAAACTCAATGATTTGGGCACCTGGAATACGCTGTTAAATAATATTTAACTTTTCGCATGGCCCTGCTCCGCTCGCTACGGGGGCTCAAGACTACCAATTGCTAACCCAAACTAACCCAAGACATACCCAAAATCAAGAAAAAAACTGTTTAGAAACATCCTAAAAAAATAAAGCAACGGGGTTTGAACCCAGGCTGCCGATAGCCGCTGAATTGAGTCTAGTAACCTCTCGACCACGAGGGCTCTTGACACAAATTGATTGCATCGCGAACACATGGCGGGATTAGGTGCCCAAATCAGTGAGCTTTTGTAGCGCTACAAACGCTTACAAAACCTAACAGATTTCAGCACCCTAGTGCCGTCGTATGTTAGGACGTGTAAATATGCGTCCCGGTCATTATAGTTATATTTACCTATCTCCTATCCTAGGCACTATGAGAGAATAATACAGAATAATACCAAAGTTTACAGATTTAAAAATATAAGTTGGTGCACTAAGCGCCAATTCATATCAAAGGCGAGCTGAGGACGCAACGCGACGGTAAAAAAAATGTAGGGGGTATTGAGGCAATAAGAGCCGAGTTTGACGCGATTTACTTAGGTCAGAGCGCTATTGGGGAACATGGAGTAAATTTTCCCGCTTAGTAAGTAATAAATTGAGGGATTTAAATAATGAAATGTTTTCATTAAAATTTTGAAAAATATATTTAGTGAAGTCACAAAAAAAGATAAACGCCTTATTTAGCATATTTTAAAAAAAATACGGTAAATACGACTGCATATTTAAATAAAATTTGTAAAATATATTATTTTTTACTTCAAGAATGAAATTTAATACCCCGTGCAAAATTCTTTATTTTAGTTTATTTTGGGGATGAACTACATCATAATTTTGCAAAACTTTACAAATTATTTTGGAGAAAGTTTTGCAAAACTAAATGTGTACATTTTAGCAATTTCTATATTTCGTTAATTTTACCACAATAACAATTAGTATAAAATTTAAAGTAATAGACTTTTAGATAAACCTATATTTGCACCCATCTTACATTAATTTCCAAATGCACAAAATCTGATTAAAAGGTACCTTTTTTAGTTGATAACCCGGTTGATGGAACAGCATATGCACAAATTCTAATACGGCTATGACATTGCATTGGTGTATCATTCGCATATTTGTGGGATCCAATAAATTCTAACGCACTCTACAGGCTCGACACCTGCAAGTTTTTTTTATAACATACTCTATTGTACTCACTATAAATCGATATTAATATTGAACATTGATGAGAAGTAGGTCCCATTGTAAGATTTGACCCAAACATACAAGTGAAGTTAAATAAAAGCTTATGATAAACTAATACATACCTTCCTTCATCTTTTGGGCATCTAAAGAACGATAAATTGTCTGCCATTCGACTTTCACAATCGTCTACTGAACAAATATTTCGACTAGACATTTTACTCTGAAATTCATCACCAAAAACAAACCGCTATTTTTGAAATCTCACCCTATACGCCGGACCGTAAACAAATTTAAAATAAACTTAAAACACCGTGTACGCATCCAGCAACGGCTGTAGACTGGCACCAGTCTAACGGGCAGGCGAGGAGTGGCGAATAATATTTGCTTACTATTTTTCCGCCAGTTCGCCATTGTCCCACCATCCTGCACCAACTTACACCAACAAAATAGTCGGTGTGTAACGAACGCCGATTTGCCCTAGTTAATTACTTACTGTATTTTTCGGTCTTTTCGTCAAACTCTGTACACTTGGGCAACCACCCATAGTTCGCTACCCAGTTGAAAATCACTTTATGCCTCTTACCAGTACTTACTTTCTATTCTCAGGTATATTAAATATAATTAAATGAATGTAAGCCACATCCGTGATGTTTTAATAAAATAATTGAAAGGGAGCTTTTTTATAGTGGCTAAACTTATTCGCTTATTTTTTTTTTAATATGACCTCGTATCTACAGCATCAGACAATCAGAACTGGCACATTAAAAGAATTTGACACTGGTATTATTAATTAGATACTGTGCATTTTTTTCGGTGTAGCAACTTTCCTAGAATATCATATTTTACTAGCCAGTCAACAATTATGGAATAATAAAATAATTTCAATCAGCAATATTCTTTTCCGCTGTGAATTAATTAAATAAAATACGAAGTATGAAAACACTAATTATTTAATGGGATACTCTTTTAATAATCGAATACTACAGCAATAAATGTTTCCCAATCTACAGGCACTCTATGCCTCATCATTTAAATTAAACTTATATATAATTAAGACTTAATTACCTCCTGATGATGCTGAAATGGTTAGCGAAACGCGCGTCAAGTTCAAAAAATTCTGTTTTGGTATTGTGGATAAAACTCTGTTTCAGTGCATGTTGCCGAAGGTTCCAAACCCCAACATAGTATGGCATACGGTTTTGGGGGTTCTGTAGCTTGACTTTGTTTAATTCTGTGTTTGTGCTCCAGAAGAGGGTCATTCGCTATATCTATAAGGCCAATTGCAGAGCTCACTGTAGACCAGTGTTCATTGAACAAAACACTGCCATGTTTGTTAATAATGGAGACGGATCTTCTTATTTATAAATGATTTAGGGGCATCACATCAACACATAAAAAATATGAAATTAGGTATAATAATCAATTGTCCCTACCTGTCCCAAAATTCCCACTGACTAAGAACTCTCACATCTATGAAGGTAAAAAAATATATAATCACCTGCCTCAAGTGGCTAGGGATGCACCAAATTAGAGGACATTCTAAAATTTGATAAAGAAAATTTTATTGCAAAAGGCATATTACAGCCTAAGTGAATTTTTCGAGGATGCCTTGTAGGTTTTCTGTTTAGTATATTTTGGTGTATAATTGTGGTTGTCTTGCTTTAGTACCCTTCGTTATTTGTGCACTGGTTCTTTATAGTTATATTTTACCCTTGACTAGGGATTCGCGAGACTATGATCTTGGTCTCGGTCTCGAAAACGATACCGAGACTTAGCTATCGAGACTCTCGGTCTCGAAAGAATTATGTAGTCATCTACTTTTGGGAATTAATTCAGCATGTCCAATAAGCCAAAAATCGATTTTGACAAATGCAAATAATCACAAGGCAAAAAGTGGGGTCATTTGACGACATATCAAAAAGTGTCAATGAGAAAAGTTGTTCAAATTTGATTATACGTTGAAGTGCAAATTTTCATAAATATATTAAAATATATATTAAAACTTTCAAATAGTACATTTTTTTTTGGCGTATTTGCTAAAAAATTTAAAGAATTGCTATTTTTTCGTGTAGGTTACTTAAAATAAAGTAAAAGTAACGAATACAATTATTTACAATTACAATATTACAATTTATTTTATTGACAACAATATAAATCAAAAAATCTGAAAATAATGATTTTTAGAAACCTCAATTTGTTGTATTTTGTTGCAATGGTACGTAGAGGACAATAATTTTAAAGTAGCACTTACAATTTTATTTATTTTTATTAAAAGTGGCATCTTTGCGCGTCTTGCAAAATTTAATCCGTTTGCCCTCATGTAAACCCCATCCGTGGAAATACTGTATATAAAAAGTGAAAACGCATTCAAAAAGTTTTTCTACTACCATGTTTAAAGTACCTAGTCACTAACACACTAGACAGGTAATAGGGTTCTTTTGATAAAGGAAAATTAGTTTTTGAGAAATGGTATTTTTAAGAGAAAAATCACTTATTTATTTACGTTTGCTTATAAGTACCGAAAATTGAAATTGAAAATTTGTCTTTTGGTATATTTCGACAACATATTTTTAGCGATAGGTAGAACCATTTTATTTATTTTTTTAGTATTGATATATTCACCATAACATTTCAAAACAACAATCAAAGGGTATTGAAAATTAACCCTTACACATACTTGCAAACTTGACATATTCACTGAAGTTAAAAATAATAATTTGTGTCGCTTCCCCATCCCATTCCTTAGCCTCCCCTTTTTGTAAATGTTGCCATATCGCACCTCTAGATGAATAGTGTCACAACTCAAAAACCTTCAATTTTGAGTTAGGCTCGAAAATGTTATCCTTGCAACAATATCTATGCCGTGAAATAATGTCACATTTCTATCTGGAAGAATCACCGCCTGGAGGCAGAAGTGTCGTTAGTATTTTCGTCTCGATTGAATAGCGCCGCCGGTAGAACAGTGTCATATGTGAATTGGTACGGTGCGTGTCAGAGCTCGTCCAGTTGAACAACGACAGAACTCGAAAATTTTTAGACTTGTGCCATTGTTTTACAAGAAAGTGAGTATGTTTTAAAATTAATGATGTAATAACTTAAAAAGTGTCATTATTTCTCTACAACGGCTTTATATTTTTCCAACGTTTTATTTTTTATTTTAATTTATGACAGTATTTTACTGGAGAAAATGTTTATATTTCCATCTATAACGTGATAATTGAAAATGTGTCAGTATTGTACCAATCCCACATGTACTATTTTAACTTGTGACATTGTTTTACTATGAGTAAACTTTAATTATGCTCAGTTATGACTTTATATTTTTGCATGAAATTTGAATTTAGTAGCAAGTAACAAGATTAAAACAATTGCCATTTATTATTAAAAATCGCAAATAGAATCATTGAAAATTATTAAAAATTTTAAAGCTATTCTAAATTAATTCTGGTTACAATTTTTTTGCTGTTCTGCAATCTATATTCAGGGCCAATTACAAGTTTCCTTAATCTAATTTGTCCCTACTAATTTCTGTAGAACCGTATTTTTCACTGAATTGATTTTTATTTATTTTTTTGTTTCAGAATAATGTCCTCCAGATGCAGATTAATGGTTGACATTGCGAGGAAAGCGGCTTGTGGGGATGTTCTTATGCGACCGAAAGTTGACAGAGAACATCAATTGCTGTACTCCCAGCAACAATTTGAAGATAAACAACAACGCGACATAGAAGTTGAGAAAGCAATGAGCAAAGAACCACATGAAGACCCGCATGAAATAGAAATGGCGATTGAGTGGCAACTAGAAGATAATCACGTATATCAAAAATATGCCGAGATACCAACAAACAATGAATCCTCAGACTCTAAAACCGAACTAATGTCAAATGAACAACATCAAAATTTAATTTTCAAGCAACAAAATAATGAAACAGATGGATATGGTGTATTACTAGATGAGTCAAAAGATCAAACAGAAGAAATAGAGAGAAAAAATGAGAAACAACAAGATATTGAGAGCGAAGAAACAATACATAAAAAAGAAAAATCTATCAGATTGGAGTCACTAGTCGGCAAAGAGAAAAATAGTCATGATCTTTTTCTTCAGAACGAGAGTCAAGATGATAGAGTGAGAGAAATAATAGAACAAGAAACTGTAATTGAACAATGCCCTAATAAAGAAGTGACAAGTTCGTCGACCAGTCGAAATGAGGTTGGGGAGAAAATCGATCCTCAAATAAAGGGAAATTCATTAGATACACCCAAAGTACTTACCGTAAAAGAAAGCCAACCCTCATGTTCAACTTGGAAATCTACATAATTATCTACCTTGCGTTTACGGTTGCGAAAACAGACAGTTTCCGAGCATAGATCAGAAGAAAGCGACATCCGCGACGAGAGCCCATATCGATATTTTGAGGAAAGTGCTGACCATACCGATAATGACCCAAATTATAGTGCTTCATCAGCTGGCTCGTCTGACGAAATCACCGAAATTAACAAAGGTGCCAAGAAACGAGGAAGAAAAAGGAGCATTTTGGAAAGAAAGCACGAAAAGGAAGTATCTAGTTCGGGTGATGAAGTCCCCCAGAAAAAAAACCAGAAAGCGCATTCCGAAGACAGAAACTTGGAAATTTAATATAGCCAAGTTACTTCGAAACTCTGGAAAAGAATATGTCAATCGAGCTGGAGTTAGTGCTAGGCCAAGGAGAATGGGACCACCATGTACCGAAAAGTGTCGTCTTAAGTGCAACTCCAAAATTGAGGCAGATGTAAGACAGAGCATTTTTGATAGATATTGGTCTATGCAAAACCTATCCTCTCAACGCAATTTCATTTCAAAAAGTATAGAACAAATCAAGCCTAGTTATAGATATCAAAAACCACGAAGCCATCGAAATTTTAATCACGCATTTTTCTTTGAAGTGAATGGAAAAAAAATAAGAATATGCAAACAATATTTTAAATCTACCCTTGATATCAATGATCGACCAGTAAGAACTGTAATTGCTAAAATCAAGGATGGTTTTCTTGAGGAGGATCTTCGAGGTTCTCATGGAAAGCATAAAAAAATTGATCAAGTTCTAAAAGACGATGTAAGGCGACATATTGGCTCAATACCTCGAATAGAGAGCAACTATCTTCGTGCGCAGACTTCTAGAGAGTACATTGAAGGCAGTAAAACGATATCAGATTTATATAGAGACTACAAAGCCAGTTGTAATGAAGATGGTCGTGAGGCTGTAAAACTCAGTATGTGCGCTCATATTTTCAATACTGAGTATAATATAGGTTTTTTCACGCCTAAGAAAGACTTGTGTGAACTATGTGATGCGTATAAAAATGTGGAAAATAATGAAGATGAACTGAAACTGAAGTATGAAGCTCACTTGAACGAAAAAGAACTCTCGAGAGTAGAAATAAAGCAAGATATGGAAACAGCCAAAATAACAGAGAACATGAAGGTCGCAAGTTATGATTTACAAGTTGTTCTGCCAGTTCCCAGAGGCCAAGTCTCAGTATTTCATTATAAATCAAAATTGAACTCATACAACTTTACTATCTGCGAATTGACCTCTGATATAGTGGAAAGTTATACTTGGCATGAAGGAGAAGGTAACAGAGGGGCAATTGAAATTGGTACTTGCGTCTGGAAGTATTTAGAGAAAACTGCAGATCTTATTAACAACGATGAACTAGAAATAATCTTTTATAGTGACAACTGTTGTGGTCAACAAAAAAACAAGTACCTGATTTCCATGTACATGCACGCGATCGTCAATTTGAAAATAAAATCCATTACACATAAATTCTTAGTCAAAGGACATACCCAAAATAAGGGCGACAATGTCCACTCTGTGATTGAAAAGGCAATCAAGAGGCACTTGAAAAGTGGACCCATATATATCCCTTCTCAATATGTTACCATTATTCGTGCGGCAAAAAAAACTGGTCAACCGTACAAAGTGAATGAAATGTCTCATGAAGATTTTGTTGATTGGAAAGCTCTATCCAATTGCCTTGGGAGTAACTTTAGTAAGTCTACTTGCAATGATATTGTAACACTAACTGACATAAAAATTTTGCGAGTAGAGAAAAGCAGCCCCTACACCTTCTTTTTAAAAACTTCCTACTCTGATGAAAACTTCCAGCAAGTTGTAGTGCAGACAAGGAGAACGTCAAAATCAAAAATAGTTTTGCAGCCAGCTTATGCCGAAAAATTACTTATAGGTGAGAGAAAAAAGGCTGATCTTCTGGAACTCCTTAAAAACAACCACATTCCCAACTTTTATGCCGATTTTTATATGTCGCTTTTTAAAAAATAATGTCTTGTACACCATGTATTAATAATTAAGCTACTTTTCCGTTCTCTTGTATTTTACCGATTTGGTTCCTCGTTTTTGTATGTATCAAGTTTCTAAGCCTAAATGATGCTTTTTGTTTAATAGGTAAGCTTTTAGCGCTTACAATTAGAGAAGAGTTTGTTAAAGAATAAAAGTTTTCTTTTCGAAAAATTATTATACTCATTTATTGCTGGTACCAACAAATTATACCTGAAATAGTCGAATAATGACACAACTCAAAATTTTAGTCCTTTTGAGGCCTCTTTACTGGCCAAACAGTGTTTATTGATCAAAATGGTAATACAAAATGGTAAACAACACTTTAATCATATCTTATTTACATAATAACTTTATTTTGTTATACACATATTTTCTAAATGAAAAGAAAATAAAAATAAATTTCTTTATTTGCCATTCCTGAAAAATGTTATATTTTGAGATGTGACAGTATTTTTCTTGGAGTGCGATATCACTAAAATACCTCACATGTTGGGTATTAACCAAAGTACTGCGACTGCCTATGGATTTTTCCGTAACTGCACACACTTTAATTGTTTTTTTAATTTGGAAACCTCTGAGTCATAGAGCAGTTATACTGATGGCAGTTATGATGATTTTTAAATGGTTTAGATTTAGAATCATACATACATACATTTTTAATGAAATATAAATAAAAGTTTGGTTTCAATTGCACCGAAACTTATTCAGTTTAAATGACACTCGGTATGTTTTCTAAATTATTTATATTCTTGTTAACATTCCGAAGTAGCGTTTTTGTTACTAACGAAATAAAACAGTAAATTATCTAATTTTTTTTTATTTGCTCAAACCGAGACCAAGGTAGTCTCGGTCTTAGTCTTTGAAACTAAATTTTTTCTTCGAGACCAAGACTGAGACTTGACAGGTCTTGGTCTCGCGAACCCCTACCCTTAACTATGTTTGCTTGAATATTAAATTTTATACATTGAATATTAGTTATTAAGGAAGCTTGATCAGTGGATATTATTCTTGTGGTAATAAAGCAATTTTTTATTTGATTTTGTCATATGAAAGCAATTTTTTATTTGATTTTGTCATATGAAAGCATGCTCTGACTAACGATGACATTCTCAGTACAAAACTAGGAGTGATCAAATCCTAGAATCCCACTTGAAATTTTAAATTTATTTATATTAAAGAAAAACAAACATCATACCTAAATATATGTTTATCATCATTGCAAATGTATCCATTCACTTTACTAAAACTTTAGCGTTTGTTTACATTGGTTGTTTAATATTTCTCATTCTTATTTCATGTAAAAGATAAGCTTTGATGTTTTGATCTGTAATTTTCTCATTAATTTCTTTAATAGATTTATGGCCACCATCTTTATAGTACTCTGTTAGTTTTTCAGCATATTCTAGCCAAACACAATTAGCGCAACCCGACATACAACATGTCATAGGTTCTTCAGGAAATTCTACACGAAGTATATCGTCACTTTTGCTTTCTTTGATTGAACATGATTCCTGTTTATTCTGCTTAACAGTTCTCATTTCATCAGATGTTCCATTATTCGACGTTGCAGAATATAAACGAAACCATGAATCTTCCAATCTGCAAATAAATGTAGAACTTGTGAAATTTAAATGCCTGCGTCTCCGGCTCCCTAAAAAGATTTTATTTCTAGATGTTATAGGAATGTCCGTCTCATAATAAACTTACAATTAATCAACCAAAGCATTTAGATGTTTTGACTTGAGGTAATAGTAACAAATATTCAGGCATAGTAGATTCGTTATGTAATTAAGTGTTTATCAATTTTATTTTAGAATAATTGGAATTCGCAGTCGCCGAATGTACAAAGGTCCATATCTGGTATCTGGTCCCGTTCAAACTCCAAATCGCAAATCATAGATAAATAAATATTAATATTGTCCAACCAAAATATTAAGATCATGAAAATCAGAAAATATTTAAGTTAAGGTTAAGTCACGTCAAAAATTTCAAAAATAGTCAAGATCACGGTCAAGATCAAGAATCGTAAACTCTAAACAGGATTGCTCCATGATACAAACAAGAAATAGGGGGATAGAGGCTGATCCATAACTCTGAACAGAGTAATGAGGGTTGCCTAAATTTACTTTTCGCATGGCGCTCCGCCGCTGCTTTTAAAGATCCTTTACACAAATAGTGCACTATGTAAAAATCGACCTCTCCTATTGGTCGATCTATCTCGTATTACGATATGTCTGCGTGATGGAATCCATTTCTGTCAAGAGCTTTCGTGGTGTAGAGGTTTATACAGCTGGGTCTCACCTGGACGACCTAGGTTCGAACCCCGTTGCCATTTTTTATATATTTTTTTTCTACAGCCGCGCGCAAAATAAGTAAATACTAAATTCAAATGAAATCGCAAAATCAACGAATGCCGTGGATCCTTATTTTACGCTCTAGCGCGAACATGGAAAAGGAAATTCTCACTTTTTCCGTCTAGTGTGCTGAATGGTCATGGAAACCTAAGATAAATAAATGACAGTCGTACGTTTGTTACAGTTTGTTGCTGGCACTCCTGTTCTAAATATGCCCAAAGCCCGAACATAATATGTCAAAACTGACAGTCATTTGCAAATTTCAGAATAAGTATAGAGAAAAATGTGCATTTAAATTAAAAAATGCGGCTGTAGAAAAAGTTCTGTGTGTTTTTCGAGCGCAAAGTAAGATTGCCGTTTTCGAAAGGTTACTGCGCTCCGCTACGCGTCGCGCAGTAACATTCTTTCTCAAGCGGCAATCCGTTACTTTGCGCTCTAAATACACAAATAACTATTTTTTAAGATTATGTTTCTAAACTGTTTTTTCTTGATTTTGGGTATGACTTGCGTTAGTTTGGGTTAGCACCCGGTTAGTTTCCTTTTCTTGGGTTTCGTAGCGAGCGAAGCGAGCGGATGGCAATGCGGATCGACCAATAGGAGAGGCCGATTTTTATATAGTGCACTATTTGTGTAAAGAATCTTATAATGCCCCTCCGCTCGCTACGGGGGCTCAAGAAAAGGAAACTAGCCAGGTGCTAATCCAAGACATACCCAACATCAAGAAAAAACTGGATAGAAAAATACCTTAAAAAAATTAACGGGGTTTGGACCCGGGTTGCTGAAGTGAAGGCCAACCATGCAGACCTCTAACTTACGTGTAGAGACTATCCAATAACTCTCAGCAGCATGCCTAAATTCACTTTTCGCAGGCCCTCCGCTCGCTACGGGGGCTCAAGAAAAGGAAACTAACCAGGTGCTAACCCAAAACATACTCAAAATCAAGAAAAAACTGTTTAGCATATAACCTTAAAAAAAATAAAAAGAAACCGACGGGGTTTGAACTCACGTTGCCGAAGTGAAGGCTAACCATGCAAACCTCTAGACCATCAGAGGCATACAAACGATTTGTTACATCACGAAGTACATGAAAACAGTTGGCTGCTGCGGGTTATGGGATAGTCGCTAGACATAAATGACCTCTAGCCTATCAGAGGTCACACAAACCACAAACGACTGGTTGTATAATGTATCGCGAAGTACATGAAAACCATATATGTAATAAGAATATATCGCGCATTATGCCAATTACGTGAAGCCAAGACTAAAGGACGAATGTATATGAACTAGGCATAAGTCGGTCTACTCGGGAAACCGGTTGGAACTGCGCATGTCATGAATTCTTGCCAATAAGATATTAGGAGGCAATTTCTACGTTTTGAATGCACAATGCACGTGAAAACATATTCCGTTTTATTATCGTTAAAACGAATATTTACGGTTAAATTGTATTTGGTTAGCTACATTTTCCATTACTTTTATTAGCAATAATATTCATTTTTTAGGAAAACTGAAATTACGAACTTAAAACACATAATAAGAGTAGTTTAAATGCTTGGAAATTTCCGGTAATAAAATTATTGTATACGAATACAGTAAAGATTACATATAAATATAGCAATGCTTCTTTCCACGCATTTTTGAGGACATAATATGCTCTATAATCGATAATATAACGCCACGAGAATAGGAAGCAATATGCTTGTGATAACGCCAAAATAAGAAACTTGTAACAAAATACAAACAATGCAATCACAATTCGATATTCAACATGGCCGGTTTTATTTTATT
>JAEQML010062083.1:0-24874 GCA_016904865.1 Pissodes strobi | reverse complement strand
CAGGGGTAAAAATGGGGTTTGTTGGATCACTCCCCAGTGATCAGCTCCAGACTTTGTACTTTGGTGTTCTCCAGCCTGGAGGAGGACGATGGGATTTGATGGGCCACATCCCGTGGCAACTCGGAATGGTGGGGGCGTCACTCCCCGTAATCAAACTGCTCTCACCAGTTTGACGTTCCTGCCAGCCAATACAATGCAGCCCCTCTTGTCACAAACTGTCATTGATCGGCTCCAGACTTTGTACTTTGGTGTTCTCCAGCCTGGGGGAGGACGATGGGATTTGATGTGCCATATCCCATGGCAACTCGGAATGACGGGGGCGTCACTCCTCGTAATCAAACTCCTCTCACCAGTTTGACGTTCCTGCCAGCCAATACAATGCAGCCCCTCTTGTCACAAACTGTCATTGATCGGCCCCAGACTTTGTACTTTGGTGTTCTCCAGCCTGGGGGAGGACGATGGGATTTGATGTGCCATATCCCACGGGATATAATAGGGTTGTGACAAAAATACTTAGTGTTTGCAGAAATCATATATTTTAGAAACTATACAGTTAGAAAACAAATATTTACTTCAAATGTTTTATTTTTAAATAGAAGCTTAGGAACATTTTAAACAAATAAACTCTTCATCGTTTTCCGTTTCTTTTTTCCTTGTATAGCGCTTTCTTTCGGCATTTTCAGTAAGTTTTCTTTTCACGCTTTTGATATTTTGTTTTTCCTTCTTTCGCAATAAGCTGGTCTTTAAATGGCGAACTTGTTAATTCTTCAGCATGCTGAGCTCTGCTAACTTTCTTTTTACGGGCATCTGACTTCGGCTTCGGAGAAACTTTCAGGACATAACATCTTTGAACGAAGTGTAACTACAACTCGGCTATGGTTCCTTAAATAAGTTTTCAGTTTCAGGTTGGTGGTCATCTGGAAAATTATTTGCAGGTATCGGTCTTTCAGTTTCTTCCGTCGCCGGAACATCTGTAACTTCAGCAGGTAGGAAACATTCCTCAGAAAATATTTCGTTATTAAATGGATAAATTCCTGTCGTTTGAAAACCTTTTACAGCTTTCTCCATAGTGGCAACATGAAGGAATGCCCTCGAAAATATTCCTACGATATCATATAATGACATACGAGATCCAGGGTTATTAGTGTGCCATAAATCACACTCTTTTGCATACTGGTGTTTCAAAGACCCAAACACAGTGCAGTCAAGCGGCTGTAGACGGTGACTGGTATGGAGTGGAAGAGAAACCATTATAATATTATTTTGTCTTGCTTTAGTTATTGCAGCTAGTGTCCTGTGACTATTGTGATTATCGAGGATTAATAATATTTTCTTGTTCGGACCAGGTTTCACGTGGTTTATAAAGTGGTCCAAATACTTGACAAAATGATCGGAATCCATCCATCCAGAACCGTTTGCATAACCAACTGCACCTGGTGAACATCCTCTCATAAATATTGGGTTCCGTCGCTGTCGGGGAAAAAGAAAAAAGGGTGGAATCTAGGATCCTGCAGCTGAAATTCCACAAACTGCAGTGACATTAAATCCTCGTTCAGTGCTCACTATACCCCCGACTTGTTTTTTACCCTTTTCGGCTAATATTTTTCTAGGAACCGGTACCGAATTGACACCAGTTTCATCAATGTTATATATCTGGTCTGGTTGAATATTATTGGCCTCTAAAACTGATCGTATAACATCAAAAAACTTCTGAACTTGTGGTTTAGTAAATCCTGCTGCTCGTGCTATGCTAGTAGGCTCAGGAGCTCTAATAGAAAGTTGAGGATTTCTTTTTCTAAATCCCGACAACCAGTCGTTACCAGCCAATTTTGTAGTCTTGTTAAATGGATGATTTAACTGCAAGTTTTCTGCTAACTCAAATGCAAGCCGACGAGCATATCCAAAGGAGTATTTCCATAAAAGCGCCTTTCTAAGTCTAAAATATGCTCCAATAATTCAGTCTCATGTTCTACAGTAAAAACTTGTTTAAAATGATCATTTCTTGGCGTTTTTGGCATCAGTTGATTATTTTTTCGTCAGAAAAGACAAGTCTTAGGTATTCGAAAACGTTCAGATGCTTTTCGACTTGAAATTTCGTTTCGGTTTATCATTTCCAATGCTTTTGTCATATCTTCCTCCGTTCACGAAGGTTCTGGTCTTTTTTTTACGTAGTTACGTACCATCTAAAAATAAAAGTCGTTTATGATAATATAAATACATAATAAATAAATAAAATAAACGTGGGACATTCAAAACCACTTTTGGGGCACAGCGGCCGCTTTGGGGCACAGAGGACCCTAAGTGGACCTCTGTGCCCCAGCACCACAATTAAATTTATAATTCCCGCCACTCGACACAACGTTTGTTTACATCTTCGATAATCAGCTTATTTTGTAGCAAAATAGTCGTGTTTTTGTTGGGTATAATAATAAATAAACAAAACGTGACAATCACACTTGATTAAGATATAATATTTAACATTACTCACCTTTAAAATTATTTTTTTTCACCGTGACCTTCACAATACACGGACGTTCTTATAATTGGAATACAATAGAAAGTGCACGGCTATCTTGCTATTTTCGACATGATCTAATAGGTGGCGCTACCTGTAATAAAATAAATCGAGCGGACCTATGTGCCCCGCCGGTCCCCTGTGCCCTCTCCTCCCCTACTATAAACTTCACTTCAGAGAAAGTCAAAGAAACAATATCAGACCTTAAAACCGACTCAAGTTCTGGACCTGATGAAATTCCATCCATATTTTTAAACAAGTGTGCAAAGAGTATAAAAACACCTCTAAGTCTTGCAATGAATGAATCAATTACCCTTGGAACTATACCAACCAGTTGGAAGAAAGCCATTATTACACCGATCTATAAAAAGAGGGACAGATTTAAACCTGAAAACTACTGGCCAGTAAGCTTAACAAGTTCAGTCAGTAAACTGAAAAATATAGTGAAGGAACTGGCAGAGTTTTCAGTTATAAATGAAATCTTGCCGGACAACCGGGATGACTTCCAGAAAAAGAAATCAACAATAACAAATATGCTTCGATGTCTAAATGATTGGACTGCAAACTATGATAAAAATATACAAACAGATGTAGTCTACCTAGACTACGAGAAAGCCTTTGACAAGGTACCTTTTAAAAGGCTCCTGTACAAATTGGAGCACATTGGAATAAGGGGTTGTCTGCACAAATGGATAGGCAACTTTATACGAGGCAGGACCTTTACGTTGAGCGTAAATGGAGAATGCTCTTCCTTTCG
The DNA here is from genome assembly GCA_016904865.1 of Pissodes strobi. Taxonomy (NCBI): domain Eukaryota; kingdom Metazoa; phylum Arthropoda; class Insecta; order Coleoptera; family Curculionidae; genus Pissodes; species Pissodes strobi. The sequence goes on along the minus strand of JAEQML010062083.1, from coordinate 21,602 downwards.
AAACGTGATTAGTGGAGTACCACAGGGATCTGTGCTGGGACCACTCTTGTTCTTGTTGTATGTTAATGACCTCGGTAAAGAAATTAAGGCCAATATATAATTCTTTGCAGATGACACCAAGTTATATTGCGATGAATCGAGCCAATATTCTGACATGAAAGACGATCTAGCAACAATTAAGACATGGTCCAAAAATTGGCAGATGAAGCTAAATGCTGACAAATGTGTAGTGTTCTCCATAAATCCAGAAGATGTAAGAAACCAATAAATTCTGGATGGTTGGGTGTTGCAACATGTCCAGTCATATAAGGATCTAGGCATTATAATATCAAATGACCTGAAATGGGACAAACGCATTGCTTCTATTGTCAAAAGGTCTATTCTTTCGAGTATTTGGCTAGAGTAGCATTCAATAATACTAGTCCACAAATGATTCTTCAGCTGTCTAAGACATACATAAGACCAAAGATTGAGTATGCACACACAATTTGGAATCCATATTTTATCAAAGACCTAAACTTGTTGGAAGGGGTACAAAGAAGATTTACTAAGATTCCAAAGAAATTCCACAACACCGGATATGAAGCCAGGATGAAGCAATTAGGGTTAACATCATTGAAAGAGAGAAGAGCCAGAGGAGACGGAATTGAAACATTCAAAATATTGAATAACCACTACAACGGGAACATCCATAAAATGTTCTCCTTAAACCACCTTCAGAATCTTCGAGGTCACTCCAAAAAACTTAATAAACAAAGGGCAAACAAACTACCAAAAAAAAATTTCTTAAGTAACAGGATAGTGTATAAGTGGAACTCCCTGACTGAAGAAATAGTGAGTGCACCGAACATCAACTCTTTTAAATACAGTCTTGACTCAAAGATGGAAGACATTGGTGGTGTGTTCGTAGATTATGCATCATAGAAAAATGCAATTCGACAAACTTGAACTGAATTTTGACTATTGTTTTATTATAAACAGACTCATCTGTTTTATTTATAAATAAACAAATAAATTACCTTGTTATCACATCAAATACGAAATTCAAATTAAAAAACTTAATATTATAACTTTGACGGTGAACAAAAAAGATACATGCATTAAAACATTATTGTTGATTAACACGGAAAAATTAAAAAATGAATATACATTTACTTATACAGAGGGACTTAAAAAAGGGAATAAAACTGAATTTGGAATGCAATGCCCTAAATTCAAATGCAATTTCAGTTCTAGACTGCCTGATGAATATGACATATGCTCTGCCGAGGTGGTAGCTATATATGAAGCATTAATATTGTCACGAGTAGCTTAGGGGGTAGCGCGTTTATTTAAAGGATAACTTTTCAGAGAAGAGCCGCGTCGCGATTAGTACAATGACGGGGTCTCAATGCTTCCTTTAATCTACCACTGGATGTTCTACTAGCGAGGGCACGCCTTGTTTAGCGTGCCGGGGGTAACTGAGGTAGACCGGAACCGCGTTACGTGGAGTAAGAAGAGATGATAAAGTAAGCACGTTTAGTTTATAACAATAACAATGTATTAACGATAAAACTTTAACAATAATTATTGGTCAGAAAAAATGAGATTCTATTATACCCGATTACTACGGTGCGCATGTTTTCTCGATTTGAGGTACTGTTTATAGGTCTTTGTTTTTACTGTCTTATAATTTTTAAGAGTTGGGTTTTATTTAAGAGCACTAAGAGATTTCACTAAACTTTTTAACTATTAGACACTTGTCTTTCTCAACACTCTGACAAACTTCTTATCAAGACTTTACTATGGAGGTTGTGCAACCCCTGGTCCTAGCAGTCGTCAAGTGACTAACCGGTGCCAGGTTTGGAAGGAAAGGAATGGAACCTAAAGCAGTCGTATGGCTAACTTTAGGAGCGGATAGAACCCAGAAGGCAGTCGTCAAGTGGCTAACTTTGGGAGCTGGAGGTGAGACCAAAGTCTGAAGAACTTATGGTTCGTTAGCGTATTTATACTAAAAAAAGTGATGATCATGGCATGCTTAAGGTTCAAAGTCGCTCCCGTTGATTGCTAGCGTTGTTTATAGTTTGCCTTTAATGTTTATATAACAATCTCCAAGTTCAAGTTCAAACTTGCGACAGGGTGAGATTCTAAAAGTGTCATTGAGAGAATGAATCAAAATCACATAAACCCAGATTTGGATTATAACACCCTTAAAACAAAAATCCTACTAATTACAGCAAATGAAGCAGGTTTGGACACTGGCATAGCACATTAAGGGAAATGAGAATGCAGACAAACTAGCTAATATCCCCAAGAACTTGCCCTTAAATAAAGATCACATTTTAAGTATAATAACAAAAATCTCTAATTCTCTGGAGCGGAAAGGAAGATGGTATGAAAAAATTCAGGATAGCTTTCCAAAAACTCCATTTTATAAAAAAAATCCACCTGTACATCGATAGAAGATATCTCACAACCTTGATTCGAATGAGAACAGCACATTGCCTTACAGGCAAATATCTAAATATGATAGGCATTAAAGAAAGTCCCCTTTGTATCTGTGGTCAAACAGATGATCTCAATCACATCTTCTTAGAATGTCCCATAAAAATAACCCCAAACTTAGATTTCTATCAATGCATGATTAAGGAGAATATGCCTACCCCTATTTCAATGTCCACTGTACTTGGAAATCTGAACATTAACGTGATTAAAAAATTCCATAAAAATCAATAATATAAAATTGTAAATACATACAACAATATGAATACCCTTGATGATCAATTTCTATCATCTGTCAAATTTTTGATTTTTTGCCCTTTTACACTGACAATACAGCTGTGCAACATACAATATATAATAGATTCATTTTCAGTTCTGTGTTTCCTCCGATTGTGTTGTCTTCTCCTTTGTTGTGTTTGTTAACACTAACAGTACTCACCCTTGAAGAAAGAAGACAAAAGACAAGCCAGAGAAGAAAAATACACCACACGGCACTTATTTGATTAACTCGAAACTCCAAAAATTGGTATCTGAAACATGGCCTAGAGCCAGACAGCTTTCTGGATACCACGTTCAAAATGTGCTGGCAAATTGTCCCTTGAGGGACAGAAGCCATATCCAATAAAGAAAGAACATTTGCATGATTGAATAATACTGCATCAAATTGGCAGTTTACACAGAGTTAAAATGTCTTTGATTAAAAATCTGTACTAGTATTATAATAGTTCTATAGCAACAGATGTGGTTAAAAGAACATATGCTGACATTCGCTGACATCGATGAATATTGAGTTATAATACTAGCATAATGCTGGTATATGGTTCTATTTCCATAAGCATTTTTTTAATACCACTTTTAAAAGTAATAAAATTTGTCTCCATCCTGATGAAACGCGGCATACTGTTAAAAAGCTTTATACACAAGCTTTATACCAAGAACACAGAGAGTGTTCTCTCGGTGTCGGTTGTACCCCTTTTAGTGTCGGAAAGTTTGTATGGAAGAGTATTGAATTTACAATATCTGGTACGTAAGTTTTGCTTTGTTTCAAATAATGAGGACTGCCTTCTGTTTTTGAAGAGAAACAGCAAACACTCATAAATATGAAGTTCGTACTGTAAGAATTTTTAGCTCTTTAAATTTTCCCTTGCAACTTTGTCTGTGTCGCAACGATAACATAATTCGAACTGCTCTTTTCTATAGTCTAAATACCTGAGCTGCCTGCACAGAATATTATCCCGTATCTAAGGGTTGAATAAATTTAATTCTGAGGGAGTAACAGTTTGATGCGACTCTTTTGCCCAAATTCACCACATGCTCTCACCAATCCAGGTTCTGGTCAATATAGATTGGGTTAGTTTGGGTTAGTCAGATTGTCTATTGTGGTTAAGACTATGTTATAGTGCATTTTGCCAAAGTTTCCAAACCCCAACTTAGTACTGACAATTAAAAAAAAGCCAATCCTTCCACAGCTGATCTGCGACCAATCAGCATTCTACCTGCAACCTCTAAAATCATGGAAAAAATTGAGAAATCTCAAATTGTTGAATATTTCGATGTTAATAATATTTTGCCAAAGTTTCAGTCTGGTTTCCGTCAGAGCTACAGCTGCACCACTGCTTTGCTTCAAATTATTGATCAGGGAGGTTGTTGTCCTGCTGTATTGGTCGATAAGTCAAAAGCATTCGGTGCTCTTAATATAAACCTCTTGCCAGCAAAATTAAAATTCTACAATATAGAGTATAATAACTTCCTTAAAAGTTATTTGACAGAAAGAAACCAGGCTGTCCGGCTACGTGATGAGTTTGGTGATGTACTTGTATCAGACTTTTTGCCTGTGGAGACAGGTGTGCCCCAGGGTTCCATACTTGGACCTCTGTTGTTCTCAGTCTTTACTGCTGATCTTGAGAGTGTTATTGATCACTCATCATCATACCATGTGTATGCTGATGATATTCCACATGCTCTCACCAATCCAGGTTCTGGTCAATATAGATTGGGTTAGTTTGGGGTTAGTCAGATTGTCTATTGTGGTTAAGACTGTGTTATAGTGCATTTTGCCAAAGTTTCCAAACCCCGACTTAGTATTGACAATTAAAAAAATAGCCAATCCTTCCACAGCTGATCTGCGACCAATCAGCATTCTACCTGCAACCTCTAAAATCCTGGAAAAAATAGTGAAATCTCAAATTGTTGAAAATTTCGATGTTAATAATAATATTTTGCCAAAGTTTCAGTCTGGTTTCCGTCAGGGCTACAGCTGCACCACTGCTTTGCTTAAAATTATTGATCAGGGAGGTTGTTGTCCTGCTGTATTGGTCGATAAGTCAAAAGCATTCGACTCTCTTAATATAAATCTCTTGCTAGCAAAATTAAAATTCTACAATATAGAGTATAATAACTTCTTTAAAAGTTATTTGACAGAAAGAAACCAGGCTGTCCGGCTACGTGATGAGTTTGGTGATGTCCTTATATCAGACTTTTTGCCTGTGTTGTTCTCAGTCTTTACTGCTGATCTTGAGAGTGTTATTGATCACTCATCATCATATCATGTGTATGCTGATGATATTCAAGTTTATTAACCTTGCCGACCTGAAGACATTGCCAAAACCATCGACACAATCAATAGACATCTGAACAACATCTCGCTTTGGGCAGAACATAACTCTCTATTAATAAACCCACAAAAAAACAAAAGCAACCCTGTGTTCCAATCTGATTTATTTGAAGTTATGTTGGAAAACACCTGCGCCCTTTAGTTGCGAAGTAAGCGACCGCAATCGCATAGACACGGTAGATAGCCTGGAAAAAGCCGTTTTCAACGACTACAACTTAATTAAGATCATTCCCTTCTAACATCCATTTTGAAGTTATTAACATTTATTTCTGAAAATGTTTAAGCACCCTCCACCATTTTCTTTTAAGAGATAGATGGTAACGCAATCTAGCTATCTATCTTTGATTTAAAGTGGCGTTTATGTCCCCTGCCAACCACCTTGCAAATTTTGAAATAACCACAAACATCAACAAAAATATCATAATCATATAATATCTACATAATATACCATACAATTTAGATTAATTTATTTTGTAAAAATTTTATGACTTAGGGAAGATTTGACGTGAATTATTAACATTAGAGTTACTTACAAATCCGGTTCGGTTTTAACATTACTAATTGTAGGTTGTTCGTTTAAACGTTCTGCTTCATTTGAAGATCCCCTAAAAATTTCAACACATTGTTCAGATAGATTATTCATAGTTCTCTGAACTTATGTTTATGAAATAAATACTAAATTAATTCACCGTTAATAATGGTTTTTTTACCTGTCATCTAAATCATCCCTTTTACTTTCAAAAGTCATGTCTTCATATTTGATTGTAGGATGTTTTTTCAATGAAAACTTTACTTCCGTTTTGCATTCTCTACAAAATAAGTTCTAATAAGTACCACTTTAATTTATAAATGCAACTTTTGAACAATCCGTTTTTTATTCTATGACTACAACATTGTTTCTAGACTTATCAATTTATTTATTCATTTTACAGGATAAACCCAATTGTAAGTACTTACAAATCACAATAAAAACCTAATGAAACTACAATATCCACAATATCAAAGCAGAGTTTATCCGCCTGATTAACTGTTTACTCAATCAAGTGAAACCAAAAAGGACCAATTCTTAGATCCTTTATCGTACAAAGTACTTACACGTCACAATAAAACTTAATGAAACTACAATATCTACAATATCAAAGCAGAGTTTATGCGCCTGATTAACTGTTTACTCCATCAAGTGAAACCAAAAAGGACCAATCTTAGATTCTATTAATCACCCTTGATAAATCATATTTTAACTTCATCAATGTTCAACTTAATGAGTTTAGCTACATAGATATTACAAAGAATTGTATTTACAGGCAAACCTTTAACAGAAGGATGAGCTCACAAAAGAACAATCGTCCTTAATGGTATAAATCGATCTGTTTCTTAGGATTTTATATTTATTCATTTATTTACTTATTTCAACGTATCAACCTTTCCAAATTCAGCAATAACTAGCTTAAAATCGTCTTATTAGTGCTTATTTTCAACCTGCTCTGAGGCACATCAAAAAAGTCAAACCTCACGCAACACTCGTTAACACTAGCAGAAATTCTATTAACGGAACTATACAATTTTATTTATTTATTTATTTATTAAATTATTGGTGTCACAAAGTCAAAAACCTTTACACAAGTCAATTAAAATTAGTAAATAGAAGCATAAACTTAAGTACTTAGATATTAAGACTTATACAATTAAAATCAAATAGGACACAAAATGTAAAAATATATAACATATTAGCCTAAAATTTAATACTTAAAAACACTCAAAAACACCCAACATTAAACTCCTGACCAAACTTAGACAATAACATCAAAACTGAGGCTCGATTGAAAGTATTCCTCGAACGAATAAAATGTATTGAAGAGTAAACAATTTTTTACTTTTGCTTTAAAAGCATTAGGAGACAATTCCTTAACAGGCAGGGCATTAAAGAACTTAATCCCATAATAAAAAACGCCATTACGAGTACGGTTTAGTCTCCGATATGGTGCCATCAAGGAGTTGCCACTTCTGGTGTAATGGGTGTGTGTGCTAGCGTGGGTCGTAAAGTCGGACTGGTTCCCCTTCACAAATAATAGACACACAAGTATAAAGGCGCAGGGTGAGAACTCTTAGACCCTTGAAGTGGATCTTACAACAATCTCTGTAACCCACCTGAGCAATCACTCTCAGACATCGACGCTGCAACGCAAATATCCTGGACATGTGCGCTGAGTGACCCCAATTTAGAAGGTTATACGTCATTAGAGAGTGGAAATACCCAAAGTAAGCTGTCCTGAGAATGCGTGCAGAGACAGCCCCAGACAAACTGCGAATGAGAAATATACATTTCGATAATCTGGCCGACAACTCATCAATATGACAATGCCATGTCAAACCTCTATCCATCGTTACACCCAGGAAGTTCACCGACATACTCAAGGACCGTTGCTGAATATCAGCATCTCGGAGGGAGAACGTTAAATTTTGAGTCTTTGACTCATTCAAGCACAATCCGTTCGAAATAGCCCAGTCTCTAAACTGAGTACAAGACTGTTGAGCTCTGAGAGGGACATTTGCGTAACTATTATCAGCAATCAAGGATGCAGTGTCATCAGCATACAAATAAAAAGTGCAATCCGGGTGGCAATTGGGCAGGTCATTAGCATACACAAGAAACAGGATTGGCCCAAGAACGGATCCCTGAGGAACCCCATGCTTGAGCAGCAAAGTCTGAGACCTACAACCCTCAAAGCAAACATACTGACTTCTGGCACTTAAATAGGACTGCAGAAGTGAGAGGCTACTTGGAGAAAATCTACAGTAGTTGAGCTTCTGAAGGAGAATACTATGCTCAACGCAATCAAATGCCCTTGATAGATCATAAAATGTGGCATGAGAGTGCAAACCACATTCAAATCCCTCAAGCACAACCTGACACAACCTCCTAACCGCACTGATGGTGGAGTGATCCTTTCTGAGCCCATGTTGGTTCACATAGAATAGAGAGTTCAAAATAGTCCTCCATTTGGGCCTTAAGTAAAGTCTCAAATATCTTACCGACAATTGGAACAAGAGAGATGGGACGATAGTTTTCAACATCCTCCTTTGAACCTTTCTTGTGAATAGGTATGACCTTGGCAGTTTTAAGACATGATGGAAAGATGCCCTCGGAGATGGCCATGTTGATCAGTTTGGTCAGGGGAACAACAATCAAGTTTTTGACTGTCTTTATGAGTCTAAATATGGATCTTTGCTAGCACTATTCTTTATGCCATCGATGACCTGACGCACCTGGTTGTATGTAACCACAGCAAAAGAAAATCCGGGCCCGCATGTGCCAGTCAAATAAGCCAAAGAGTCATTGGGAGGTGGAGGAAGAGTCCGTTTTATTTTGGTCGGTAAATTAACAAGACTCGTTAAAATGGCTAGCATTAACATTACATGGCTCCGAATCATTTGCACTGGTGTTAAACGTTTTAATTACCTTCCACATTGCTTGGACTGGATTACTTACCTGACTTATAAAATTGTCATTGGCCTCTCTCTTCCTGGTCCGGATTTCTAAACGGTAATTGCAACGGTAAGTACGGATAGTATCAGCTGATATCAAATTGGGGTATTGTTGACTGACCTGTCTTAAGAAACAGAGCCGTTTTCTCATAACCCTGAGGGACACGACAAACCACTTGGAAGCAGCTGAGTGCCTGGCGGTATACGCCGACTTTGACTTCATTGGAAAACACATAGGGTTTAATTTGAACCAAACACAATCGAGAATGGTTGTCAATTTGTTTTCGTGCTTTGGACTTTATCCAGTTATTAAGGGTGCTACTAGGTGATTGAATTGTCTAGATAATATTTTCACGAATCTTCCTAGTTCTAATTTTAAAGCAAATATTTGTGATCCATCATTGTCTAATCACCTGGGAATTGAGTTTCAATTCAACCAGGGATGCTGTACGTATATGTTACCGCCCTATAACTGATTGGGGCTTGTTACATTTTTATAATATGGTGGAGAACTTTAATTGGGACTATATAGGCAATTCCAATAATGTTGATGCCTCTTTTAACGTTTTCGTTGATTCTCTTGGCGCTTCCGGTTTAAAAACTTCCTGACAACAGCGCCCGGTGGCCAGACCTGTGCATCCAGAACCTGTGGCACTACATGAGAGTTAACTCCAATTTCAAATGATTTAAATGATTTATTCTGGTCCTGTGGATTGGCCAACTCTTCACACACACAGCCCTTGAACCCATGGGAATCCAGATGAGCCAACACATCATTAACTGAATTGTTCTTGGATAACCCAGAGAGAAAGATCCAGGCACGGCTTTCAGCTCCATGACTGTTCCTCATACCTTTACCCGGTCTCAAGCTCCGTTTCGAGGAAGGAAGCCTTGGAGAAGGGACCATCAGTGGCAGAACATCCTGCCGAGATATTTTGGTACAGTTCCCCTTAATAAGATCTTTAGGTTGAGTACTTATGCCCTTGGTGCCATTTGCCAGGCTTGCTCCACTTGGTTTTGGAGATGAAGGTCGCAGAAAGGTCTTAGGGGCAACCACCCTTAGGGTTGACTGGGAAGGTAAGTTGGAAAGCAAGGACACCATTTCAACATTGGTGTCCTGAGTATGGCAATATGTTTGGTGATTTCCTGAGTCTGCAGACCCAGCTGATGCACTATGAATTCTTGAAGGGCTTGACCCACGCTCTCATCCATAGCTCCACCGTTGGTATTGGGAGTTGGAGCATCGGCCGCTACATCCCTGGTTAAACCGATAGTATTATTAACAGCTTCGGTCACCACAAAGGAGGGGTCAGGCAGGGAGTGCCCTGCAGCTTTGCAGCGGTTTTCCAGTATGTTAACTCTTTGCCTCGGAGAGGCAAGTTCCTCATCCAATCCGCCACAGAGGGTCATGTGCTGCCTCTCGGTTGCCCTGGTCAAATTATCCAGATCAAGTACCCGTTGCTTTAGAGCAGTTAGCTCCAACTCACTACTCGCTTGAGGAGCGGTATGTCTGGCAACTCTCATTTTAGTTGCAACAAATGCCCTCCGTAGTTCATCCATTTCCCCTCTCAGGTTGGGCAGTTCTCTAATAACCAAGACACAATCAGGTCAAAAGAAAAACATGCCTCTGGAACGACTGGGAACACATCGAACCTCCTGCGCCAGTAACCCAGTGCAATCTCTGCAAACAACTTTCTTGCATGTGTCACACGGATAACCAGAGAGCTCCGCTTTTTCATCGTTCGGCTTGGAATCGCAAGGCTGTTTGCACTTATAACACTTCAGCAAGTTGGTATTCATAACTGAAATCTTATCTCACTCTATATAAACAATAAGCAATAAGTTCCAAGTGCGACAATTATACGTATATGTAAAAGAATTTGGTTATGTGTAAGGTAAAAAGGCACATGAATATGGAAGGTTTTCAGGACTCTTAATAACATTGTTAAAATAATTAAAAGTAAAATTTATGTTATATAGAATTCTAAATAAGTCATAGTCTGGGTCATGTTAAGATCTATTCCATTAAGTAGACGTTTATCGTTTGCATATTTTATAAATTTAAGTTGCATATTCTCAAGCTTATTAATATAAACTTGATATTATGGGTACCAAACTATATGTTAGAGAACTTCAATATCGATCTAACAAGTTTTTTAGAGCAAATACATTTTTGAAATCCCTAATGGCACTCTTGACAAAACATGTGGACTGTAAACATAAGCCTGGTATCCAAGCATACACCAGGATCCTTTACAACAGATACATCCCTGAGAGCAACACCACTGACTGGAGTATTCAACAGGAAGCACTGCCCTTAAACGGCTGAATCTCATAAAGTAGCATTTGTCGATATTCAGCAACACATTGTTGATTCTAGACCATTCAAAGACTGTGGTCAGTCATTATTCTGCAATAAAATAACAACCTCATCAGATCATATTTGACCAAACAGGTTCAAATCATCAGCAAAAAGCAAGAAGTTGGAAGAAAGCAAATGTCCCAAGTGGTTCATAAATAAACTGAATAATAGGGGCCCCAAATGGAATCCCTGAGTTACCCCAGATGTTATTATTATTATTATATTATATTCAACGTTACCACTTTTACAAATTTATAAATACAATATATAATTTCTTATACATAAATTCCACTTAACCTAAGATTGTCCTTTTGGCCAGATCCTTAAACCTGATGTATTCGTAAAGAAGTCTAAACTGTCCCAGTACCTGTTTACACTTGAAGATATTGTGTTGAGAGGGTTAAATAATAAATACCATGTACGACAATGGGGTATGTGCAGGAGAGTTCTACTACGCGTTCGTCGACAAGGAACATGAATTTGAAAGTGGTGCAGACATTCAGGACCATTTATATGATTATCAAGTGTTTTATATGCAAAGCAAATATCATAGTATTCTCTTCTGCGCTGTAAAGGAGCAAGTCCTAAGTAAACCATAGTCTGATCATCATTCAGATAAATGCCATTGACTGAAAGTTTAAATCGCACATACTTTATAAACTTTTGTTGAACGTTCTCAAGCCTAGCTATATGAACAAAATAATATGTTGAAGTAAATTTAGCAGATGAGTGACGATCAATTTTAACTTGCTGCTCTCTATCCGACAGATATGATTCTATCCAGGAAAGCATAATTGGGCAACTTTCAAATCAAGATACTCTGTGATCGACCTTGTCGAAAGCCTTGTAGAAGTCTGTATATATAGTGTGAGATTTGCAGCCCCTATTGAAAGAGTTATTAATAAAATTACTGAGGAGAAACAGGTATAAGGTTTAATTCAATAGAGATTTTCAAGGAATTATTTTCATTACAAAGTTTATAGAATATATTAACATTTCCATAGGATGCCTTGATATCTAAAAACACACCCAGAACAGTTTTCATGGTTAAGAAAGCATGATATATAAATGAGGTTAAAGATGCCACATAGTCATAAGCCCTCTTACACTTACAAGAACCAAATTGTTCATTACTTAAGTAATTATGATATTCTAAATGTCAATCTAATTTCTTTATTTTAACAATCCAGTAAAATTTGCATTGAATAAGCAAAGTATAGGTAGATAACTAAACCATTTAAATGCTCCTTGACTCTTAGAATTCATAGGCGTTTTAGCCAACACTGCTGTTCATACAGATTGATATTCACAACACTGCTGTTGGTTTTCATAGAACCACATATGGGAACCACAGCTCAATCGACAGGGCACTGAGACATGCTAATGAGATGGAGGTTGATGTGTTTACATCGTTTGTGGCTCGGGTCAGGTCTCATTTGAAATAAGATATTGCATAAAGTAAATACTATTGACTACTTATACTATTTAACCTTAACTCATGTGCAATAATGAATATGGTGCTACCTTTTATTGACATTTCAAAGCTCTTTCATCACTATTTGTTCCTGTTTTTGATAATTGTATTTTTATTTAAATTTTTATCTGTACTCTGTTTATTATTGAGTTTTAATTCTGGCCATTTTTGTTTTGTTTTTAATAACTGTCAGCATGTTTAATTTTAAGTGAAATCCTTTACATCCATTGTTCGTTTATTTTATTTTTAGTTGTAAGATTACTGACTTGTACTTGTCTATATGTTAAATTTGTAATGCAAATTGTAAAAATAAAATAATATAAAACACTGCTTGTATACAGACGTTTTAATTATTTTACTGACGAACTGTTTGTCATATTATGGATGACCTGAGATAGTACTGATAAATATTACTTTGAAAAATTATTCCATTCTTCCTTTTGCAATTAACTACTGCCGTTAATAGTTTACCTTACACTAGCATAATGACTGAGAATACATGTTTTTTCTACTGCAGATATGGGTTCTTAAGCATCTAGGAGCGATGAACATGTTTATTTTATTTAATATTTAGATACCTAGTTAGCATCATACACAAATATACAGTTTTGCATTATAAAGCATTTAATAAGTAAGTAAATAATACGTTTAAGGCAGTAAATGAAAGAAACCTCCATGTAGTATGAAATGACAGTTCTGGAATGTACTTACTTAATAAGATAATGATCATTTTCTTCATTGATCCAAGATGCACTCAGTTGATCACACTTTAGACCATTCTCTTCTTTACATTTATCGGGCAACCTTTCCAAACAAATTATTAACTCTGTTTTACCCATATTGTTTGTCAAATTGCTAAACATAATATTAGAATTGTTTGATGATTCCACTGTGAAAAATATCCGGTTAAGCTAGTTATACACAGGTCAAGTTCTTGGCCGAGAAATTCTTAAATTTCATCTTCTAGCAATGAATGAAGAGGGTTATGGGTTTTCTCCTACAAGACGTTCGAATTTGACGATTTTTTAAATAATTCACCTTCCAACTTTGTCTCTGTTCCAACTCTTTCAAGATCAATAACATAGATAAAAAAATATATATTTTAAAAAAAATCCATAATACAAAATACAATACAAGCGACGAATTGACGAATTGAGGTTAAGTTCACTTTTTTTTAGAGGTAGGGTTATCCAGATACTTAAAAAGAGGTTTAGGTAGGGTAGTTTATATATATATGGGGGTTATCTAGTCTAGTCTATTTTCATTTATGGCCTTTTTCGTAAGAAAATTCAGCCAGTAAAGATCTCTATCCGGCTTAGTTAGAGCTGGGGCGACCCATCCCAGATAAGTTACACCTGATGGATAGAGATACTATTTCTAGGGCTGCCTGATGTCGAGTATGTACTCCAGGCGGCTCAGATCATTGCATGCACGGCTTGTTTTAAGGTTCGAACACCACCGGCTGGACATTCACACACATTTAGATCTTGTTCATGCTCGGTTAGAGTCTTATGCAAAGGGGCTTCACTCAATGCAGATATAACCAGTTGCTGTCAGAGACACTTCCCATCTCCACAGGGCCACAGCCCCAATCTCCTTCAAATCACGTAATCACGTGCGAAAATCTGGAAGAATCTTCGTAGGAATCGACCCTACATTAAGTGACCCACCCTAAACACCGTCCCAACCGGCCGCGACTACCCTTTCGAACCAACGGGGCCCCAAACGCTTCCAGCCGCGAATCATAGATAAATATATCCGCGAATCACGTGCACTTCCCGTGCGAAAACCCTACCCACGTCCGAACACCGCCAACTCCAAAGCGGAAGTCCAGAGGTAGGGTTAAGGTACGCGTCCACTAATCGGCATCGGACGGACGGTACGCATCCTACGAATCGGATTTTATAATTATCTACATTGTTTCAATATGACTGCGTTCACCTATCGGCATTGAACCGACCGCACTTCGGCATTTCCGGACGGGATCCCGAAGACGAAATCAAAATCCGTTTCGTGCGGACACTGCCGATGCTGATACTGTTAATACTGACAAGAACAGGCAAGTGTCACGGTATATTTCCCTTTCCAAACTTTATTGGAGAACTACGTTGGGGTTTGGAACCTTCAGCAACATGCACCAAAACAAAGTTTTATCCACAATACCGAAACAGAATATTTGCACTCGACGCGCGTTTCGATAACCATGTTAGCATCATCAGGAGATGATTAAAACAGTTTTAATCAGCTAACATGGTTAGCGAAACGCGCATCGAGTGCAAATATTCTGTTTCGGTATTATGGATAAAACTCTGTTTTGGTTTATTGGAGAAGATAGCAAGGATTTTTGTTAGTTAGTTTGTGACTTTCCTCCACATTGTTTGAACGTAATTATGGATGTAGCAAGACTTACCACGATTGTGCACGAGTATAAGAAATTTACAATGTGGGGTATCCAAAATATTCGGACATTCTTCTCAGGGACAATATTTGAAGTTTCGTTTTCTTCTTCTTCTTACAACACGTCAATAATTATAAAATCTTCATTCAGTAACGAAATAATGCTTTTGCTTCTTCAACAGCACTTAGCTAACTGCGGGAGAAATACTGATACCGACTCCAATAATCCGTGGTAGTAGACGCAGGACACAAAAAAAATCCGATTCGTCCGATCCGTACCGTCCGTCCGATGACGATTAGTGGACGCGTACCTTTATAGTAGTAGTAGTAAACTCTCTGCGACCCTTCTACATTGGTTACACCTTGGTGGATAGAGATACTATTTTTGGGGCTTCCAGTATGTCGAATATGTACTCCTGGGGCCCTGACTTGTACATGCACAGCTTGTTTTAAGGTTCGAACACCACCGGCTGGACATTCACACACATTTAAATCTTGTACATGCACGGGGCTCTAACCCCCGGCTAGACGTCCGAATCTTATTCGGGGAATCTACACAGTCCCTGAAAGTCCCATGTGCCCCCCAAACTACCATATATGTATATGAAGCTGGAACAAAATGGCCGATACCCGACACGTGCACACTCGACCGAAGACGAATCGGAAGTAGGTAGGGTTATCTATCTAGTCTATTTTCAATTATGGCCTTTTTCGTAAGAAAATTCAGCCAGTAAAGATCTCTATCCGGCTTAGTTAGAGCTGTGGTGACCCATCCCAGATAAGTTACGCCTGATGGATAGATATACTATTTTTAGGGCTCCCTGTATGTCGAGTATGTACTCCAGGGGGCTCAGATCGTTGCATGCACGGCTTGTTTTAAGGTTCGAACACCACCGGCTGGACATTCCCACACATTTAAATCTTGTACATGCTCGGTTAGAGTCTTATGCAAAGGGGCTTCACTCAATGCAGATATAACCAGTTGCTGTCAGAGACACTTCCTATCTCCACAGGGTCCACAGCCCCGATCTCATTCAGATCACGTAATCACGTGCGAACATCTGGAAGAATAATCGTAGGAATCGACCCTACATTAAGCGACCCACCCCAAACACCGTCCCAACCGGCCGCGACTTCCCTTTCGAACCAACGGGGCCCGAAACGCTTCCAGCCGCGAATCACGTGCACTTCCCGTGCGAAGTCAGGTTAGAAAACCAGGCTCCCTACCCACGTCCGAACACCGCCAATTCCAAAGCGGAAGTCAGAGGTAGGGTTATAGTAGTGGTAGTAGTAGCATTATAAGATCCAAAACACAAATAGTGCACTATATAAAAATCGGCCTTTCCTATTGGTCGATTGGTGATTTGATATGTCAGAGTATCGTCAAAGTCATCACATACCACTGGTATGTGAAAGTCATAACCCTACCTAAGGCGTTGACTTCCGATTCGTCTTCGGTCGAGTGTGCACGTGTCGGGTATCGGCCATTTTGTTCCAGCTTCATATACCTATATGGTAGTTTGGGGGGCACATGGGACTTTCAGGGACTGTGTAGATTCCCCGAATAAGATTCGGACGTCCAGCCGGGGGTTAGAGCTCCGTGCATGTACAAGATTTAAATGTGTGTGAATGTCCAGCCGGTGGTGTTCGAACCTTGAAACAAGCCGTGCATGTACAAGTCGGGGCCCCAGGAGTACATACTCGACATACTGGAAGCCCCAAAAATAGTATCTCTATCCACCAAGGTGTAACCAATGTAGAAGGGTCGCTCTACCTGTTGCTAAGCCTGGATAGGGGTCTTTTCTGGCTGAATTTTCGAAAGAAAAAGGCCAACAGAGAGTTTACTACTACGCATTTAAAGATCCTTTACACAAATAATGCACTATGTAAAAATCGACCTCTCCTATTGGTCGATCCATCTCGTATTACGATATGTCTACGTGATGCAATCGATTCCCGTCAAGATCTCTCGTGGTGTAGAGGTTTATACAGCTGGGTCTCACCTGGACGGCCGAGGTTCGAACCCGTTGCTATTTTTCAATTTTTTCTTTAAGATTTTGTTTTTAAACAGTTTTTTCTTGATTTTGGGTATGTCTTGGGTTAGCACCTTGTTAGTTTCCTTTTCCTGAGCCCCCGTAGCGAGCGAAGCGAGCGGAGGGCCATGCGGATCGACCAATAGGAAAGGCCGATTTTTATATAGTGCACTATTTGTGTAAAGGATCTTATAAAGCTTATCATTATTTGAATTGATTAGATTTTGAAATTAATAATTTCCTATTTATTTTTCAAATAATCCTAACTGACAACTAGTTGTCAAACTAACAAGTTTGACATTTTGACGTTTTCCGTTTCCGTTTCATTATTGACCTAGGTTTTTTTTAATTTTTAATATTATTATTTACATAGGGTGAGAAATGTTACTTCTCATTTGAGGAATGGGGTAAATAATGGTGATTTATCATGTTAGTAGTAAAAATAGCATATTATATACCTAGGTTGAGAAGTAAGCCATTATTTACCGAGCACTTTTATATCCTGAGGCGCGTAGCGCCGAAGGATATAATGTGCGAGGTTAATAGTGGCCTTCTCAACCGAGGTATATATAGATTTTTTTTTACTACTAACACTGATATATTGCCATATTTGATTCGATTTGATTTTTATATTAGTTATTTTCTACTTATTTTTCAAATAGTTCGAAATATCAGGTAGCCTGGAAGTTCAGTTGTCTAACTGACAGATATCGTAACATAATCTCCTGACAGCTCCATACATACAAAGTACCTTCTTTCCATCTAAATTTTGACAAAATCGCATTATTAATAAGAATATTATGGGGAGTCATGAAAAGTGAGTCATACTGTATATAATTTTTTTACTAATAGCACTGATACAATCCTTATCATTATTTGAATTGATTAGATTTTGAAATTAATCATTTCCTACTCATTTTTCAAATAATCCGAAATGACAACTAGTTGTCAAACTAGCAATTTTGACATTTTCCGTTTCCGTTTCATTATTGACCTAGGTTTTTTTAAATATTATTATTTACCTAGGGTGAGAAATGTTACTTCTCATTTGAGGAATGGAGTAAATAATGGTGATTTATCATGTTAGTAGTAAAAAAATAAATATATGTACTGGGTGTTTAAAAAAAGTTACGAATGTATGAGATTACATTCCAATATTTTTCCAATAAAGCAATAAAGCTTATTAAAGCTTTCGAGTGAAAAAAAACTTCTTTAGATCTAATAAATCAATGAGCTATTTGAACACGTGATATGAACGTAAAAAATTACTCTTTTATTGTAAAAGCTATGAATTAATATCTGAAATAAATAGAAAATACTTTTTGCTTACTTAACAAGTATAATTTATTAAACATAAAAAGAATATCAGTAATACACAATGCAACAGTAGGTAATCAACATATAGTACAAAATGAAATTTGGTGTGCTAAAAATAACGAAGGCATTATATTAATGTCTAAAGATTAGAAATAAATGCCAATCTTCTAAGCAGAGTAGTTGAATGTTATATTTAAAGAAATTGAAATTTTGTATCTAATTGGATTACAATGCAAGTTTTATAAAAATTAAGTATGTTAGTTTAAGGTGTTATCATTCAGGGGCGGATCTACGAAGGGGGCTACAGGGGCTATAGCTCCCCCCCAAATGGCCTAATAATAAATAACATGTATGCGGAATTTTAATCAATATACAGCCAGACAAGTAAATCAGCCAGTGAAACATTTCCTACTAAATTTTAAATAAAATTACAGAGTGACACAGATTACGAGAGAAATGTCATACATAATCCTTCTCTTATCAAGAGCAAGCAATTTCAATCTATGCAAAATATGAGAGTAGTCATGATCAGCAATGAGATTCACATTAAACCTATAATAACAATATCTCAAGAATTTGTTTTGTATTCTCTCGTGTAATGATTTTTGAACCGTATTCAAGTTGTGACCTGATCAAACCAACATACCCTGATCTTACAGCCTCCAGAGAAAGATCCGTACAATTTCTTAAAGTAAATCCCAACATTCCTTGAGACTTAACCACCAATTGATTGATACTAGAAATCAAAAAGTATTCCCAAATCCTTAGCCAGTTCCCTGTTATCCAGCAAATGGCCATCCACTGAATAAGAGAATGGGATCTTATTTTTCCTTTTACCAAAAGAAATCTTAAAGCATTTTTCAACATTCAAATCTAACAAGTTTAACTTACACCATTCACACAGATTATCCAGATCCCCTAAAGTAAACTAATATCAGTATCATTCAGAATCAATGAAAATAATTTGAGATCATCGGCAAACACTAAAAATTCGCAATGCTCTATACAATCTTTGAGGTAATTGACAAAGAGACTAAACAGTAAAGAAGAACAATGCCTCCCTGCGGGACCCCAGAACCAACGCAATTTTTACCTTCAAACTTCTCCCAATAAGAAAACTATGCACCCACTTCGCCAATCTCTCTGAAAACCCTAAATGTTTTAACTTCTCAATCGACAAGTGATTAACTGTGTCAAATGCCTTGGATAAATCTGTATATATGGCATCAACCTGATACCCCTCTCCAAGGCATCCGACAGTTTACTGTTGTAAACAAGTAGATTGGTTATAGTAGATCGACCTCCTCTAAAGCCATGCTGCTCTTCAATTAAAATCCCTTTATACTGCCAATTCAAACAGACATACATTATACTAAAAGCAAGGTTTCATCAACAATACCAAAACAGAATTTTTGCACTGGACGCGCGTTTCGCCAACCATGTTAGCATCATCAGGAGATGATTAAAACTAAAATGAAAATCTACCTAACTCTTTTATATTACTGTTTGCTTAATCAAGCAGAACTAAAAAGAACCAATCCTGGAATCCCGCTAGTCACGCTTGATCAACCAATACAATGGACTATACGGAATAGCCCCTATCTCTATTTAAACTATTCTTACATTTAATAATTTCCATACTTAATAGTTTGGTATACTAATTTTAAACCTAGTCTTTAAGCAAATATTAAATAGCGAACTACGCTTTCCAATTACCTACTACATGAGATAAGCCCGTCTCCAAATATATGTCACTGCTTAATATAGAAATCTACAGCGACACGAATCCGCAAATTGTGGGTATAAACCAGCGTACCTGTTCTTCTTAAATAATTAGTTGCACGAAATATAATCATTTGCGAACAGCTGTCACAGGCGATTCATATCCCGTACCTACATCGAAAATCATTCGCAATTAAATCGAATTTAGTGGAGCAGAATAAACTTATATTCCATTACATTCCCCATTAACCCGGTAAGAAAAGTTTGTAAACCTGTTATCAAACTTCAAAAAATTGAAAAATTTTCGACAGTCACCCTTGTACCTACTTAATATTTGAAATTATTAGATAATAAAAAAAAATTATGAAACAGAGATAATTGGGAAAAGATGAGATTTCACTTATTACACTAGGTCACTTGTAATAAATGCGTGTCAAAGGCCTAGTACCAATAAGAGCTGTTCGATAACTGAATCAAAAATTGTGCTGATCACAGTTTAGTTCACCGAGCAGAAAATAAGGTATTGGGAGAAAGGAAAGGAAAATGGGTTTACTGGGTCACTAATTAAAAAGTGCACTTCAAACATCAGTCCAACTGTTAAAGGAAGGAAAACAATTACAAACAAAGCCTCTCACACTTTGA
Source organism: Pissodes strobi (assembly GCA_016904865.1). Taxonomy (NCBI): domain Eukaryota; kingdom Metazoa; phylum Arthropoda; class Insecta; order Coleoptera; family Curculionidae; genus Pissodes; species Pissodes strobi. The sequence goes on along the minus strand of JAEQML010062083.1, from coordinate 1,074 downwards.
ATCTTTAACTTTGATCTTAGAAGTTAGACATCTCCGGAAAAAAAATTACACGGAGTAAACTATCAAAACAAAGACATGAAAATATGTAAAGAGAAAGAGCCCACTACTAGCTCCTTGTATCGTTAATCACAAAAGGTGTAGGGTGCAAGAAAACGACAACAATAAGCTGCTAAAATTTTGAGATTCATTCATCAACACTTTCCTTAGTCACTGTCTGAAAAATTTGCTTTCAAGTCACTAATATGCCAATTTCCGAGATCATGTAGATATGAATCCTTAGAAATAATTTTATTTACTGCATAAGGTACATCATACACTGTCAAGCAAACGGCAAGACATCGGTGTATAATTAATTTGCAAAGAAAAAGTTCAAAGTAAAGGTTCAAAGTAAATATACGTCAAGAAATTCAAATATAAGGTAAGGTACTCTCGAAAATAAATTTAAAATATCAGATAGGGAAATTTTTAGTGTAGCGGAATAATCATTTATTCCGTTACAGATTATATATATATTTTAAATTATCTATTTTTTTTTCAAAAACATTCCTGCTCTGAAATAAAACACACTTATAAAGGACTCCTACTAAATTTGTTGCCACTTTTAGGCCTAAATCCTTAAAAATCATAAAAATAAATTGTCAGGAAGCACATGCTTTGTCAATTTTATCATTTAATATAACTATAAAACAAGCCGATTAAATTTTAATGAATATTAAAAAATAGCTTTTTATTATTATAAAGTCGTTATTTGTCTCTCAGAAAGCAATAAATTAACTAATTTCAATAGAAAATAGTTATTATCACATAAGAAACTATGAATTTTAAGCCTAGCAAGGAACACATGCGCCTCTCTCGCCAGTTTTTGAAGCTGAATTACCGATGCAAAACTGTGACAGAAATCAATGTATTGCGATCGGTCCCCTGCCCTATAGCCCTCCGTAGAGAGGACATAATATTGCAACGCGTTTACCTAAATAAAGCAAGTTTATTTTAAACTCATGGTTGTTATAGTGTAGGACACATATATTACTATCACAACTATTCTAAAATATGGAGAATGTCCACAGATAATAT
>JAEQML010062082.1:0-24875 GCA_016904865.1 Pissodes strobi | reverse complement strand
ACTTTTCACTTTTCCGCCGGCGGAGGTAAAAGTGTTGTCATAGCAACATAGATACAATACAAACAGACAACAAAATAAGCGTCAACAACTCAAGATTTATTAAACTACAATTTGTATTTATCACTCAATTTGTGACTGCATTTCTAAAAATCACTAATTTAGGAACAAATTGGTTATTATTTAATCGAACTTACTCAATAACTGCTTATCAATACGGAATTAAAACGCAATCGGAGACGCAATCTTAAAAAATAATTATTGTTGACAGTGTCCACTGACAGCTTTATGTTACAATTCACCGACACCGGTCTAAGCAAGGCCACCTACGACCGTGGTCTAAGCCGCCTTGCGAACCCATTTATCTTTAATAATAATTAAATATTATTACTATTAAAAAGAGATGTTTTTGCATTAATTTGTCGACATTTGAAGAAAAAACAGCATATTTTATTTGGAGGAAAAGTTACTTTTCATGGCTTGCTCTCTATTACCAGCCTCACTCCGTTCGGCTGTGAAACACGAGCGCGCCATGAAAAGTATCACTTTTCCTCCATATAAAATAATATACTATTTTCTACAGCCGCGCGCAAAATAACTAAATACTAAATTCAAATGAAACCGCAAAATCGACGAATGCCGTGGATTCTTATTTTGCGCTCTAGCGCGAACATGGAAAAGGAAATTATCACTTTTTTCGTCTAGTGTGCTGAATGGGCATGGAAACCGAAGATAAATAAATGACAGTCGTGCGTTTGTTACAGTTTGTTGCTGGCACTCCTGTTCAAATATGCCCGAAGCCCGAATATAATATGTCAAAACTGACAGTCATTTGCAAATTTCAGAATACGTATAGAGAAAAATTTGCATTTAATTTTAAAAAATGCGGCTGTAGAAAAAGTTCTGTGTGTTTTTCGAGCGCAAAGTAAGATTGCCGTTTTCGAAAGATTACTGCGCTCCGCTACGCGTCGCGCAGTAACATTCTTTCTCAAACGGCAATCCATTATTTTGCGCTCTAAATACACAAATAACTATTTTACGCTTTCAAAGTCTATAATAGTTGCGCTAAAAGATGTTCCTTAATGTTGGGTTCAACTCCATTAAATACCTAAACTTTAGCTCTTTAAAAGTTAAAAAACATTATTTTTTTATATCTTTTAAATTACCAAAATCTAGAACCCGATTTATACGCTTAATAACTCTTAGATGCTAAACATTTTCTTAAAAAACTGAAATACATACCTTCCTGCAACAGCTCCATTTGAAAATATCTTAACAAATTGTAAGTAAACTTTACACCAACTACACAAATTTCAATGAAAATGCTCTAATTTCATTTAAAATCTGACGTTTTACCTGACTTGCAAAAGAATGTGGCGGTTATGTCAAAAAAAATGAATAGTATGCTAAATAATAAGCGGTCACGGATAGGTTGATTATTAAGCTTTTACATTACACCGCTCAGCAAAATCAAAGGTGAAGTTTTCTTTTTTTAATTTTGGCCAAATTATCCATATATGATCTTACAGTGTGGGACGTGTTCCGCCTTGCTGCCAAATTATAATTTGTGGAGTTTGAAGTGGTAGCTCATCGATAAAGTGTTCAATTTAATTTTCATCGGACCAAATGTGAAAGTTTTTCCTATTATAAATACCGGCAATGCTAAATATCGTCTCGGCGATATAATTTGAGTCTTGATTAAAACTTCGTCTTTGAACATTTTCACGCCTTCTTTTTTGTTCGTCGTTTAATTGTTGAACTGGCTCAATTTTAAAATCTTGGTGTTCCGTAGCTAACTCTCTTCCTTCGTGGTCCATACTTTTTAATTCTGAGTCAGTCTCTGATAGATTTTCTTGAAAATAAAGCAATCTGCAATATAATAAGATCACTTTCTTCGCTTCTTATTTACTAGGTATGTTGTTTCTTGCAATAACTTCCCCTTATTAGTTATAGTTGGTACATAATATGGTACTCTCCGACCATTCTGAACATTTTTCCCATACTGTTCTTGTAGCATTATTATTCTTGAAATAAAGCTCGACCATTTTCAATTCTTCAACAATCGAATAGCTCATTTTGTAAAATATATTAGCAGAAAATAAAGATAGAGAGAAGAAGTTAGACTAACCCAAACATCAATGTCATGACGTTTGAAAAATAAACCTTTATCTCCAGATAGCAGCAGGTATCTAAGTAGGTAAGCAATTATATCATAAAAATCATGGTATTTCGTAATTCAAAAACCGTTGATATTTCGAATATCGTTAAATTTTGATCCAAGAATATGCAGTTTAATAAAAAAATATCAAAATCATTACAAAATGTGGTATATTACATTTAAAAAACAAAATTACCATGTTCCCTGTTTTTTATGTGTAAAAGTAGATGGGATCAAACAACTTTTGTCTGGAATATTTTTTTCTAATTTAAAAAATAATCGAGATATTTCCATTTAAACAGTTATCTTGGTCACCCTGTAAAATATTAATTTAGACGCATAGAAAAAGCATTTTATTATATTTAGTTATGCTTATACCGAGTCTTATACTTTAAGCAAAATACTGAAACATTTCTAATTTTACCAGTAAAATTTGTAGGTACCACACCTGACCATGAACATAATTTATTTAAAAAATTATATGTACAATTTGACTTATTACTATGGAAAAAATTAACCGTTTGCTTTTGTCGGTGGTTCATTCTTTTAAGCGAAACCAGCTACACCTGATAGCGGTTAATTTCCAAACATTCATAGATCATCGCTAAACTGTTTTAGGTAATCGCACTACACCAAGTTATGTAGCCTTTACAGATTCCGAACGGCTGATAGGGGATTCAGCCAAAAATCAGGTCGCGATGAACCCTAATAATACTGTCTTTGATGCCAAGAGGCTTATTGGCAGGAAGTTTGACGACCCTAAGATTCAGCAAGATATGAAATTATGGCCGTTCAAAGTGGTCAGTGACAAGGGAAAACCTAAAATTCAGGTTGAATTTAAAGGTAAGTCGTAACATTGTGTTGATAACTTGACTCAAAATATATATTTATGAGTTCACACCAGACTAAAGCTCAAAAAAGATATCACTAGCCAGTGATAGGTATCTAGGTATTATGAAAATAATCGCCAGAAAAAATATCTCGGTATTAATGGTATTTTATATTTTCAGGAGAAAAAAAAATATTTGCCCCGGAAGAAATAAGTTCAATGGTGTTAATCAAGATGAAAGATACTGCTGAGACCTATCTAGGCAAAAACGTTTATGACGCTGTTATTACTGTACCAGCATATTTTAATGACAGTCAAAGACAGGCTACTAAGGATGCCGGTACAATTGCAGGTAAATTAATAGCTTTCAAATTAAACACTCAAACTATTTTTTTGTCTTTTAAAGCATTAAAAAATTATCCCAGCTTTACCCTCGTTCCAAGCCATACGCTTGTTGAACAAGAATAAATTTTTCGTAATTTTCTTTTCCAATTAGGCCTAAAATTATCATGCAGTTCGGATTAGTTTGGGTTAAATGCACGTCCTGTATTAGAAAGCATGGAGAAATGATCTTATGGTGGAGATATCTTGAGGCTTCTAAATATGATAGTATAGGTCAATATAAAATATCTATAAAAAAAATAAAAACGATTTTTTTTCGATAAGCTAATGAATTATATCATGAAAATATCGTTAAACTATATCGGCATGGGTAAAAAACATCGACAAAAAATATTTCCATATTTTTACTCTGGCAATAATCAGGCTTGCTTGCCAGTTCTTTGATTTTAAAAGATATAAGTAGACTATCAAAAAGTATATCATGATGGTACAAAGTATTGATTAATGATTTCTTTTGCCTTGCATGTTGTGAACGATGTAGTAAATTCAGAAATTAGTTTTCTATGGAATCTATGAATATATTAAAATGTTCCGCGCTTAGAAAGTTGCCTGATGGAAGAAAATGTTAGTAGGTCATGTATAAACGTTATGCATTTAAATAATGGGTCATTTTGCTTATTTTAAACCGTCTAAAAATATGATTTCTATTAATTTTATGTGGTGTTGCTCCAAGTTGAAAGTTCTGCTGAAATTATTGCTAGACTAGACTGGAGCCTTGAATTACAGAATCTTTTACTTACACTTAACAGTGAAATATTCTATTGCATGTAATCATTTTGAAAAACTACATGGAGATTCAGTTTTAGTAGAGGATAGTGTCATAATAAATCTATCAGACCATGAAAATAACAGTGGGGATGTAGAGAGTAATAGGTATGTAGTTTTGAAATTAAAATTGGCAATTTGATCGGTGGCGTGCTGTGAAGACCTAAACGAGTTAAATTATTTTGAAAAAGACATATTTTAACTCTGGCTTTGCTCACTTCCGTTGAATAATACAGATCATCTACTAGTATAATGCAAGATATTGTGAACTACTAAAAAGCATAAACCTACTAATTAAATATCACTCTGTCCTAAGTTTGAATTTGAACTTGAAAAATGTTATATAAACATTCACAGTTAATTATAAAAAACTAGCGCCATCAGCATTTTGTAGCATATAAATACGCAGGCAAACGCCAAATTCATCAGGCTTTCGGGCCTCTCTCAACACCGCTCAATTAGCTGGGTATAGCACACAGGTGCGTACACTTCTATTTGTTCTATCCCACAGTCTCAATATCTGTGAACACCTGGACATAGGTCCAGGGTGATCAGGTCCCTACCTAACCTGGATGTACGTGTGCACAGGTACAGGGCACCTGGGGGATTCTAAAAAGTAGTGAGAGTCGAATATACGAGTGAAATATCAATATTTCCAGTAAGGGGAATTTTTGGGGATTTTTCAAAATTAGTGCAAGTGCCTTAGAAATCTGTGACAAACTTAAATTAGAAACGCTAAACTACTTACCATATAAATATCAAAACAAATACATAAATAAAAGACAACCCAGCTCACATAAACTTTATTAATAAAACAGTGACAAAGGGCCTAGAAACTGAACACTGAACTAAGCCTCCCTCGAGAAGACAGGCATTTAATATTAATTGAGTATAGTGTAAACTATCAATTTATCTATAAACATAAACACGCATTTATTAATATACAGTCTAACCATTGTTAAGTTTGTTTGTAAATAAATTTGTTATTGTTTTTATCAACGTGTTTCCTTTATCATATCTTCTAAATTTGACGTAGTGCGATCGAAAATCTGGGCTACTCTCCTGCACGCTAAGTAAGACGTGGCGTCACAAGTAAAAAATACAGTTCGTGACAATATAGTATAGTCCATTACCAGATACTTCCCTTTCGATAACAAAATTCCATCAATATCGATTTTCAGTACTTCAGGTGTTCTTCTTATGGTGCCTCATCCTTAAGGACATTGGCGATTACTCTGGCCCATCTTACTTTATCTACAACAGTTCGAAAAAACGTTCGTCACTCCTGAATCCTGACCATTGTCTTAGATTCATGATGTTCGACGTCGTCCTCTTTCCCTTCTATTTTCCCCTTAATGATAATAATTGTAGCAGTTCGTATTTTTCATTACTTAATATGTATACGAAATAGTCTCACTTTCTTTTTTTTCTTGTATTTGTGATTTCTATATTAGTTATTCCTTGTATCCATGAAATTATTCACATTCTTCTGTAGCATAGGTTCTATGAAGGTCCACGGCTTTACTCCGTATAATAAGATAGAGAACACATAGCATCTCGGCACCCTAGTTCTTAATTCAATCTTCAGTTTGGTGTCGCATTAGACCTTTAACCTTTCTCATTTTGTTAAAAGCCGTTCTCGCTACTTTTGTACGTCCTATAATTTTTTGTGCCCGGTCCCGCTTGTCGTTTAAGCAGCATCCTAGATACAAAATATTTGGGCTCGTTCTAGGATGTTCCCATCTGCATATATCGCTCCATTTGCATTTTTACTTTCGGTGACAATCATCAGCAGTCAATGCTAAAAATGCCGCCTACCGCAAAAGGCGCCAGGATCCGACAACCGAAAATCGAAATATATTCATCACGACTAGAAACCAGTGTAAGCGGACCATTGACGAGAGCAAGGGTGGATATAACGAGCAGATCAGGAACAAGCTTCTCAACTGTCCTAATGGATCAAGATCATTTTGGTCAGTCGGTCAGTTGCTAAAGCTGTCAATCAGGGTTTCTCAAGGACGTCAATCCCACCACTGGCCAAAGATGAAGGCTCAATCGCGGAAACGGCCAGAGTAAAAGCGAACATCTTTGCCGAAATATAATATGTTGATTTAAATCTGGCTTATATAACTCTGCGGCGGGACATTAAAAAGCTAACTAGGTTTGAATATCAAAGTTTTCAGAGGGCTGTGGAGCAAAATGCAAATGAGGATCCAAGTGGTTTCTGGTCTTTTATTGCTTCTAAAAGTATGGTATTCCCCAAACTATATATCATTATAATGCTATAGAATCTGATCCTAAAAGTATAGCTGATGCCTTTGCACAGTACTTCAATTCTGTCTATGCGACTGATGACTGTGATCATGTTTTTACAAACACTGGTAATTTTTACTTCTCTGAAATCTCTGAAGACATTGTTAGAGCAAGTATTCGTAAATTAAAAGCAAAGAAATCCACTGAAGGTGATAACATACCATCTTATATTTATAAAGGCTGTGCGGACTTTCTGGTGCAACCTCTAACTTTTTTATTTAATCTATCAATTGAAATGAAAGTTTTTCCTAATGCTCTTAAGAGTTCAATGATTACACCTATCTTCAAAGTAGGCGAAAAATCACAAATTAAAAACTATAGACCAATAAGTATTTTAAATTCTGTTGCCAAGATATTTGAAACTATTGTTTATGGTAATATTTATACCCAATTTAAAGATTCATTTGCAATAGAGCAACATGGCTTTTTGCCTGATAGATCAACAGTCACCAATCTTCTTTTATTTTCTGAGTCAGTTGCCACAGCAACTAGATACAGTTATGACTGACTGTGCAAAGGCAACTTGTTACTGCAAAGACTGGGAGTGCTTGGATTTTCTGAGCAGGGACTACAGTTTATGAAGTCTTACCTCACCAATAGATATCAGCAGGTTAGGGTCGGCCAGTGTCTATCTCAAGAGATTACTGCAACTTCAGGTGTTCCACAAGGCAGTAACTTGGATTCACTTCTTTTTTTAATATTCATCAATGAACTACCCAATTGTATTAAACATTCATCATGCCTTATGTTCGCTGATGATTTTAAGATGTTTAAATCTGTTACGTGTTGGGATGATTGCAATAAATTACAGTCTGAATTGAATGCAGTGTAGTGGGTTGAATGATAGCAAATTACCTCTAAACATAGAAAAATGTTCAGTTATTTCATTCACTAGAAAAATAGGCTATAAAGCTGCCCCTTATAATATCAAAAATAAACTACTTTTGCGTAAGTCTGAGTGTAAAGATCTTGGTGTTTCGTTTGAGAGTGGTTTCAGATTCAATACACACTATGAATATATTGTAAATAAAGCTTATAAAGTATTAGGTTTTCTTATGAGAAACACTAGCTATTTCAAAAGTATTAACTGTATCATCAAACTATATAATGCACTTCTGAGGTCACATCTTGAGTATGCTTCTGTTGTGTGGTCACCACAGGCAGAAGTCAACATAAATCTAATAGAAAAAGTGCAAAGAAGATTTCTCAGATTTCTCTTTTTGAAAAAAAATCATATCTATCTTTATATGATATCCTACAGAGGCATGCTCGAGGATTTTGGAATGATCTCTTTACGGAAGGGGAGATCACTTCAAAGTGTTCTTTTTGTGTATTTCATCATTAATAACTTGAAATTCAGAAATGCACAGTTGATAAACAGTACACAATTCCTAAAATTAACTTACGAATGCAATATAGGAAGGTTTTTTATATTGATATTGATTGCTCTCCTTTTAGACATATGATATAACATATACCAATGTAATAATATGCTACTGGAAGCTTCCATTATATATTTATTTGATAGAAATAACACCAAAGAAATAAGGTCCTACTTTCTCACATGCTAAATTACAAGGCATTAGGTGCTTATAGTTTAAGTGTTGTTGGTATTGTACCTGTTTTTTTTCTATGTGATACTTGTTTGTTTTGATTTATTCATAGTTTAGTGATATCTTTAATTTAAATCATTTTATTCCTCTGATTTTATTCTCTTACTTTTAATTACAATCATTATTGTGTTTGTAAGAGTATCAATAAATAAAATAAAATAAAATATTTGCATCAAACCCTACCTTAGATCATCAAGGAAAGACTCCCTCAAATATCCCAAGAGTGAATTCCTCAATGCCAGGTCTAGGTCTGGTATTTCGCCAACGTGAAGAGAAACGAATACTCAAAAGCCTAGACACTAAACAAGGGGACAGGACCGGATGGTGTTCCAGCAATAGTGCTTAAGAAATGTGCTTCTGAACTAACAGCTCCACTATGCAGGCTTTTCTCCCTATCACTGCATGCTTTCCTTCTAGCTGGAAATGCGCTCAAGTGCAACCAATCCCAAAGAAAGGTAAAACAACGACTCCAAATAACTACCCTCCAATTGCCTTAGTTCTCATCATGTCCAAAGTCATGGAGAAACTGATCAACGAACAGCTCTTAAAATATCTCGAATCGGCAGGCATCATACGCGATCGCCAGTATGGCTTTGGTAAGCACAGATCGACGAGATATCTCCTGACTTACGTGACCTACCTCTGAACTAAAGCCATCGAAAGCTAGAGCGAATCTCGTGCAGTGGCTCTCGACATATCCAAAGCATTTGATATGGTGTGGTATGACGGATTGTTAAGCAACCTTACAGCATACGGAATACCACCAGCACTGCTTTGATGGCTTTCCAATTTCTTAAGGGATCGAAGCATCCGAGTTGGTATTGATGGATATCTCTCGGAGAAATTTAAAATCAATGCCGGAGTTCCTCAAGGGTGTATATTGTCTCCCACACTGTTCCTGCCCTATATATCAACGATATCTTAGACAGTACAAACAATTCTATTTATAGCTTTGCGGACTCCATGACCGCTGCTCATTCCTAACGCAAGCGAGAAAATCAGATTGCTACCATCAGTGAGGATATGAACGCCATCGTGGAATGGGGTGAGGAAAATAATGTTCAGCTTAACGCAGGAGAGACCCAAGCTCAAAAAAAGCAAACACCACAAGACCTGACCTATCAATGACCGGACAAACACTGACTCTGGCCTCATCCATAAGCTTGGACATCAACATAGAAAACAACATGTCTTGGCGTAATCACGTCACCAGAATCGCCAAGGTAGCAGCGCACAAAAGCTAGGAGCACACTATAGAGCAAAAAAGTTTTGTACACCTCATCAGCTCTTACTGCTCTATAAGGCCCAGATAAGACCATCTCTGGAATACTGTTCCCATGTGTGGAGCTCGGCACCCAAACAGCTGCTCAAGATATTGGACTCCATACAGAGGAGAGCAGTCCGTCTTGTGGATGACCCAGAATTGACTAAAGACCTTGATAGTCTTCAACATCGAAGAAAAGTGGCGGATCCATCTCTTCACTATACATACTACTACCTAAGGTGTTCGAACGAGCTGGCACTGGCACTCATGCTTCCACCCAGAGTTGTACCAAACAGAAACACGCGTCAGACGCAAGCTGCTCATCAACATGCGATTTCAGTTGCGAACACCTAGGACGTCCCTGTTGTGGGACTACTTTTTCTGGAGGACTGCCTCGCTCTGGAATGGACTTCTGAGTAACGTCTTTCCCGAAAACTATAACCTACAGCGCTTCAAGTCCAACGTCCACCATCTTTTCCGCACACGTATCGCTCCTTGAGTGGCATAGTATTTTCCTTTTGAGTGTTCACTTTAATACGGTATTTTGCGCATGTATTTACGATACGATCAACGATCAATTGTAAGCCTTCTAAGTTGTCTGCTAGAAGGATGGTGTCATCCGCATATCTTAGGTGGTTTATAAGTTTACCATTAATTACAATACTTTCGCCAATCTCTTTCAGGGCTTCTTTGAACAGTTCTTCTGACAATGTATTAAAAAGCAAAGGAGATAGATATATTGTCTATTTCTTTGGAATTTTGATTGTCGACACGTATGATAGCTTTTTGAAACCAATATAGATTTGCAATTATTCTAGTGACCCTATCCCCGACGTTTGTGGAATGTCAATCATTCGCTGGTGAGATACCTTATCAGAGGCTTTCTCAGAATCGACGAAGTACACGTACCTATACATCACAGATAACATCTCTGCTCCTTTCTACGAGAGTTTGTAAGCTGAACAGAGCTTCCCTGGTTCCCAGGCCTTTTCAAAAACCTAGTTGACTGTTACCGATTCTCTCATCTAATTTACTGTATATACGTTCGTGAATAATTCATAGCAATATTTTCAAAATGTGGTTGATTAGGCTTATTGTTCTGTATTCTTCACATTTCATTGTACTCACCTTTTTTGGAATTGATATAAATACAGACGCGGGCCATATACCTTATTAAATAATTCCTTGAAAACATCTAGATGACCTTTAGCTGTAAGATTTTTTTGTAACAATTTCTACGGGTATTTCGTCTGGTCCTGTGGATTTACCATATTTAATTCTTCGGATAGCTATCATAAATTCATCTTTAGTTATTGTTGGGTCACTTGTTCTTGCTGCGTTGATGATTTTATTTCTTCTCTAGTGTCATCTCCAAATAGTTCCTCTACGTATTCTTCCCATCGCTTTATTTTATCATTGGTGCCTAATTGTATATTTCTGTTTTTATCTGTTATGATCTCAAGGTTTCTTCTTTTATATGTTCCGGTTGTTTATTTGTTTTTTTTGTGCATGTTAAAACTATCATGTTTTACTTCTAACTGCTCAATCTCTCTGCACTTCTAATCCAACCAGTTTTTCTTTGCCATAGTGAGCTTTTGTTTTATTTCTATATTTATTATTTTGTATTGCTATTCATTTTTTCCTTTTTGTTTTCTTTCTATTGTCATCACATCTTTAATTTATTCTGTTATCCACTCTTTATTCTATCTGTTCGTATATTGTAAACTAGAAATTATATTCACTAAAAAAGAACACTCAGTCCCAGATAAACCCACACCAGATGCGAAACCTCCCGCCTAACGCATGAAATAATAATTCGTTTAAAGCCCCGCCTCCTTGGGATGGCCAGCCATCCCAAGAAATAGTCAGGACAAGCTCTAGTGTGATTCTAAACGCGAGCCACGCGAGTATTGTGGTTTAGTCCGAGAGCGTTACGAAAAATAATTAATCTTTATTTTATTTTTGTTAAAAATGCCGGGTTATAAGTGCCTTTATTTGAATAATTGTTCTACTTGAAGCGGTGGCGAAAAATAATTATTTAAATTACCCCGCGATCCTGAAAGGCATGTATAAATGTTGTTTAATGCACACTCCCGCACACTTATTTCCAAAGTTATTGCATATTCTAAAATCGAATAAGCACGAAATTCAATTAAATCTGAAAACTGGCAGATACAATTTTGGTTATAGTTAAATCTTTTTTAAATCCAACTAATGTTATACAGTGTACGCCAGAATATTGTACACGTATGGGAAAATTTTTTATTGTTATGATATGGAACTTTTATTTTAACGCATGTCTGACAATCTAAAAATGCATTTTAACATTGAAAATGTTTCCGTTTTCCTAGTATAGGGCCTGAAATCGTGAAAAAATGCATGCTACATTTGCCACATTCATGACGTCATACGCGTGTTAGTTTGTTTATTTAAACCTTAATTTGATTATAACGTATCGGAATCGGCTCAAATGACTAAAATAAGTTGGAACTAACTGAAACTAGCCGAAAATTTATTCAACGACCAACCAAAACTAACCAAATGCACCAAAACGGGCTAAAAGGTGCCAGTATAGGTTACAAAAATTAAAGTAAGTTAAAACTAATCAAAACGGACCGAATTTTGGCGACTAACCAAAAATAAGGTTTCGGAACTGGTTCAAATAACTAAAATAAATTGGAACTAACTGAAACTATACGAAAGTCGATTGGACCACTAACCAAAACTAACCATAAGCGCCAAAACGGCCTAAAACCTATCGGAACAGGTTACAAAAATGTTAAAATTAACCAAAATGAACCGAATTTTGGCGACTAACGAAAACAAACCACAAACATTAAATTTGATTATAACGTATCGGAACCGGTTCAAGTGACTAAAATAATTTGAAACTAACTGAAAGTAACCGAAAGTTGTTTGAATGACTAACCAAAACTAACCAACGGTAACTAAAAACACCAAAACGGGCTAAAACTTATCAGAACCGATTACAAATATTAAGGTAAGTTAAAACTAACCCAAATTAATCGAATTTTGGCGACTAACCAAAACTAACCAAAAACATTAAAATTGCTTATAACGTACCGGAACCGGTTCAAATGACTAAAATATATAAAAACTAACTGAACTTTACCGAAAGTTGATTGAACGACTAACTAACCAAAAGTAAGCAAAAGCACCAAAACGGGCTAAAATGCATCGAATTAGATTAGAAATATTGAAGTAAGTTAAAACTAACCCAAATTAACCGAATTTTGGTGACTAACCAAAATTAACCAAAAACACTAAAATTGTTTATAACTTATCGGAATTGGTTAAAATGATTAAAATAAATTAAAACTACTTGAAATTAACTGACAGTAGATTGAACGACTAACCGAAAGCACCAGAAAGGGCTAAAACATATCGGAACATATTAAAAATGTTAAGGTAAGTTGAAACGAATTTTAATTAGCCGAATTTTGGCGATAACTAGAATTAACCAAAACACTAAAATTGGTTATAACGTATCGGATCCGGTTCAAATGACGGAAATAAATTAAAACTAACTGACACTAACCGAAAGCTGATTGAATGACTAACCAAAACTAATCAAAAGTATCCTAGCCATAAACACCAAAAAGGGCCAAAACGTATCGGAACTGATTAAAGGTATTAAAATAAGTAACTATCCGAAATTAACCAAATTTTGGCGACTAACTAAAATTAACCAACACATTAAAATTGGTTATAGAGTATCCTATCATAAATAATAAACTCTCACACAATTTTATACTAATTTTATCAGGATCCGGTTCAAAAGACTGAAATAAATTAAAAGTAACTATAACTAACCGAAAGCTGATTGAATGACTAATCAAAAGTAACCATAAACACCACCGGAACTGATTAAAGGTATTAAATTAAGTAGCAAACCCAAATTAACCGAATTTTGGCGACTAACTAAAATTAACCAAAATCATTTAAATTGGTTATAACGTATCGGAACCTGGTTAAATGACTAAAATAAATTGGAACTGGCTGAAAGTAACCAAATGTTGATTGAATGACTAACCAAAAGTAAATAAAAGCACCAAAACCGGCTAAAACATATCGAAATAGATTCAAAATATGGAAGTAAGTTAAAACTAATACAAATTAGCAGAATTTTAGTGACTAACCAAAAACACTGAAATTGGCTATAACGTATCGGAACTGGTTGAATTGGCTAAAATAAATTAAAACTAACTGATATTAGCCGAAAGTTTATTGAATGACTTACGAAAACTAACCAAAAGTAACGAAAAACACTTAGAACAGATTCAAAATATTAAGGTAAGTTGAAACGATCTTAAATTCCAAATCCAAAAACATTAAAATTGGTTATAACGAATCGGAATCGCTTCAAATGACTAAGATAAATTAAAAATAACTAACACTAATCGGAAGCTGATTGAATGACCAACTAAAACTAATCACAAGTAACCAAAAACCGGTACGTTATAACCGATTTGAATGTTTTTGGTTAATTTTAGTTATTCACCAAAATTCGGCTAATTTAAGTTAATTCCAACTTACTTTAATGTTTTTAATGTGTTTTGATGTTTCAGCTCTTTTTGGTGCTTTTGGTTAGTTTTGGTTAGTCGATCAACCAACTTTCGGTTAATTTCAGTTAGTTTTAGTTTATTTTAGTCATTTTAACCGGTTCCTATACGTTATTACCAATTTTACTGTTTTTGGTTAGTTTTGGTTAGTCATTCAATCAACTTTCGGTTAGTTCCAATTTATTTTAGTCATTTGAACCGGTTCCGATACGTTATAACCAGTTTAAATGTTTTTGGTCAATTTAAGTTAGTCGCCAAACTTCGGTTAATTTGAACTTACTTAAATATTTTAAATCTGTGGCTATACGTTTTAGCCCTTTTTGGTGCTTTTGGATACTCTTGGTTAGTTTTGGTTAATCGTTCACTCAATTTTCGGTTGATTTCAGTATGTTTTCATATATTTTAGTCATTTGAACCAGTTCCGATACGTTATAACCAATTTTAATGTTTTTGGTTAGTATAAGTTAGTCGCCAATATTCGGTTAATTTGGGTTAGTTTTAAATTACTTTAATATTTTGAATCTGTTCCGATACAATTTAGCCCGTTTTGGTGGTTTTATTTGCTTTTGGTTAGTTTTGGTTAGTTATTCAATCAACTTTCGGTTGCTTTTAGCTGGTTCCAATTTATCTTAGTCGTTTGAATCGCTTCCGATATGTTATAATCAAATTTAATGTTTTTGGTTAGTTTTGGATAGTCCTTAAATATTGGCTCATTTTGGTTAGTTTTTACTTATTTTAATGTTTGTAACCTGTTCCGATACGTTTTAGCCCGTTTTGGTGCTTTTGGTTACTTTTGCTTAGTCGTTCAATCAACTTTCGGTTAGTTTCAGTTAGTTCCAATATATTTTAGTCATTTGAACCGATTCCGATACCTTATGATCAAAGTTAAGTTTAAATAAAGAAACTAACACTATTCCTCTTGCGTATGACGTCATGTGGCAAATGTAGCATGCACTTTTTCACGATTTGAAGCCCTATATTAGGATAACAGAAACATTTGCAATGTTAAAATAACCTTAAATCGGCATACATTAAAACGTATTAGGGGGGGAATATCTGTAAAAAAGTCAGTGCAGCCATAATAACACAAGATTTCCATGACCGCCTGTTGGGAAAAAAAGAAAGTGAATGGCTATTGCAATTTTTAATTTTTCCTGAATCAGTCCACCAGCAAAACACGTTTTCATTTAATTGGTGCAGACTAACTATTTTAATTTTGAAGAAAAATTCTCTAATCATACCCAGATTATTTGGTGCAGGCCGCATATAACCGCCACGTCAAGGTTAAAGTTGGCTGGCGAGGAATTTGCCGATCTTTTGCATCTGGTGTGGGTTTATCTGGGACTCAGTCTAAAGTTTGAACTTGTTGCTTGATCTTGAAACATAATTATTATGATTATTATCTAAACATGTTTTAAAAACAATCAGTAAACATTCAACAAATTTTAGTATAAAAGATCGAGCGGACCGAGTAAACGACAACTTGGTTCAGTTCGTGGATCCTTTAGGGAGCGTTCTGGCAACCAGTTCATCCCACTGTTCATCTAGAGCTATTTTGTACCTATACGGGAAAGGCTCTTGGGTGTTCAACCTGAGTTATTTTGTACTTTAACGGGAAAGACTCTGGGGGGTTAAACTCTCTTTCGCATATAGTTCCTTTACGGAGAATGCACAAATAAACTTCTATTAGAACACGCCAGTTAAAAGAATAATAAAAATAAGTCAATTAAAGTCAGATATATAAAGTAACCTAAGCAACTCTCATAGCATCAACATAATTTAAGTAATAAGTATTTCAAAGAAGTCTCAATTTGTCTCATGAAACCGAATGGGCCGCGTCCGATAAGTCTTCAACGAATAGTCATACTTCCACGCTTCTCTGGTGAAATAGATTCAAACATAGTTAGCAACCTAAGTACAAACCTTCATGTATACTAAACCTGGGCAGTAATAGACATATCTTTAGTACGAAGTGAGTTTTTGTCCTCTGTCATCATCATCATCTGCGCTACGCGCCCTACAAGAGCAAAGAGGATCACCACAAGCCTTAATCTCTGCCACACGTGGTGGTTAAGGCCCAAATCGTCGTTGACACATATCCGGAGGGAAACTCAAATTGCCTCAAGGCCAAATCCTCTTTGACACGTGGTGGAGGACGCCGTTTTTGAGCCCGAGTACCAAATAGCAGAAGCACCGTCTGTTCCAGTCTTTGACACGTGGTGGAGGCCCGTTCTGATCCCCGTACATTGGACCTAGGACCATGGATTCGCCGAGGAGATAAGCTCTGTCCAGCCAGACCCCTGAAAAATAATACTTGCCAGTCTCTATAAAAGTCTTTATCCGCTAAATCACCGTAGGGCCTCATGGGATCATTTTGAAGCACTAATTGTCTTTTTAAGAAGATATATATAATGTATATACGATATTCATTGTAAAGCCGAGAGAATTCTTTAAACCTTGTCTCTGTCAACAAAGCAGTTTTCAGTACCAGTTTCTGTCAGTTCAGCCCTGGTTGAGATTCGATACGAGTCAAAGTTATCTTTGAGATTCTTGACATTGTGGCGGAGGAGTAATAATATCTATACAAACACATTCAATGCCGGATGTCAGGCAAAAAAACACAACTTACGGTCCAGAAGTCAAACCGACACGCCAGCTGAAGACCTCTTGTTGCCTCATAGTAGCACAGCCACCATAAACGCTATCTTCGCATCATCAAAAAAGCTGAGCCGATCTCCACCCCCATAGTAAATCTTGAAAAAATATCGTTAATCTCACTTTCTAATAAACAATCACAAGTAAGAGCCCCAGAACAAAACCTACAACGTAGCGAAAGCAAGGAAGCAACAACAGAGGCAGACACTATAGGAAAAAACACGCCAGTGACGACAAAACCAGTAAGCATCAACACAGACCCCCAAGACAACGGAGAAAAAAGTAACGACAACAACATCCAAATATCACCCAATACGAATATGGCAAACACAACAATCAAGGACGCACTAGCAACTGCAAAGAAAGCAGCGATACCGCAATTCATAAGCCCACCTACATTCCATCCTTGCAGATGCAAAGTCAACGATTTCATCAAATCATATGAAAGAACGGCAATTGCAAACGGATGGGATGATGCGTTAAAAATTGCATATTTCGGGACGTTTTTGGATGGAGCAGCAAACCAAAAGAACAACTGGAACGACTTACAACGAGACTTCATCCGGGAATTCGAGGATAAGAACCTCCAGGCATCTCTGAAAAAGAAGGTAGAGGACAGAAGACAACAACAAAACGAACTGGTGATAAATTACTTATACGAACTGCGAGTACTCTATCACGAATACAAAACAAATTTGGACATAGAAGAATTTATAAGAATTTTCGGCGAAGGACTGACGGAGGAAAACCATTATCACTTGTACTGGTTAACAAATCCACCAAACTCCCAACCACGGGACCTGGACGCACTAAAGGCCCTAGCGACAACAATAGACAAAGCCCCAAAGCAGAGAGCCAGCCGAAGTCCACCAGATTTAGTAATAACTACCAACAAGGGAATAGCTACAGACCCCAGAACAATTATTATCGTCCCCAAAATAACTTCGCATCACAGGACAACTTCCATATAAATAGAAATCATAATAGACAGCACAATAAGTACGGGTAGTCACAAGAACAGTCAAGATTTCGGCAAGAAAGACAGCAAAACCAGCCAAAGATTCCGAGAGGACCACAAGAATACAGCGAAAATAACAGCAATCAGCCACAATATAGAAATAGGCCCAACCCTCAAACGTGCTACGTCTGCGGTAAATTGGGACACTTTGCAGCATCCTGTCCAAGGAGATACCCAAATGGCAGCGGATGGCAGAACTCGACACCCCAGCCATCCTAGCAGAGGAGTACAAAGAAAAAAAGGGATATCTATTATGCATCACATGTACACTAAACAAAAAGCAAATATCAGCTGTGATAGACACAGGATCTCAAAATAACGTAATCCAAAAAGATTGGACATCAGGCCTCATTCATAAAAACAGCAACACGGTGTTAATTGGAGCAGGGGGACACCGCATACCAGTACTGAGCGAAGTAAAAGCCTCCTTGCAAATAAAATCCAAATTATTGCTACAGATAGAGGCGAAAGTCATTAAAAATGCTCCTTACCCTATAATTCTGGACATGGAATTTTTAGAACAAAACAAAGCCATCATTAATATTCAAAATAAGGAATTAATATTATAGAATAAACATAAAATTCCATTAAAATACGAGTCAATTAACAAAGCAGCACCAGGGCTAACAACGATACAGGGAGGAAAAAACAGAAAACAAGAGAACGAGGAATTTAAAAATTTTGAACAGAACCATCACAATATACAGCTAGACATGATAAAGAGACGCATAATAGAAAAAGGACAAGATATACGGGGACTGACTAATGAAACTCCAACAGCATGGGGAGTAACAGGGAACTATAAATCAAGACGCAATCAGAACAAACTTCTAAAACACGAATTCCCAAACACCAAGTGAACAACAAAGAGACAAACAGGGCCAGTGTCATATGTAACAAACAAACATAAAACCGCTTATTTTCTACATATCAGAGAAAAAATGAGAGATAAGCCTACGTTCCAGACAATATGCGAATGCTTAGAGACATTGCAAAACAAAAGGCATATAACACGATAGCTATACCAAGGAAAGGTTGGGGCATAGACTTACAATACTGGAATAAATTTAAAAAACTGTTATACCACATATTTCACAAAAAATAGATACAATAATATGCAGATCGGAAAAACCAACACAAACATAATGATTGAGAAAACACCTAGCATATACAAAATTAGAGCTAGCAATAACTATACCTTTAAAAAGAGGGAAATAAAAACACTAGAGCTAGAGATCCCAGATTACATAGAGAAAGACGGTCATTCCAATATTGGCTGGCTACAAAACAGTTATCAATAGAATCAAACATTTACACGAATGGAGCCAAATTATTTATACCCATACGCGCAAAAGCTAATTATCCAGCAAAAATTTGCAAGGGCACAACCATAGCAATGTTAGAGGAAAAACAAAAAGAAGACATATCGTGGAACTTGGCGCTCAATGAAGAAACAGAAGAAACTGTAACACTAGAAGATCTACGCTACGCAACCTATAGCTCAAAGAGGAACGCCGCCAATAACTACACTTAGCAGCAAGCATCTGGGAAGCGCCTAAAATCCTCTTTGACAATATTATTATTCATCATTAGTTTTAGAGTTGTTCCATTTCTTTCCATTTTTGCTCTATGCAAACTTGTTCTTCATCTAGGACTTTCATGTTTGTGTTTACTTTGTTAGGTTTTTTTGAAGTAGGATTTCGTCGTTAAGTTTATTCATATCAAATCGCCTTGTCATCCTCTTCTTTTTCTGTTTTTTTTTTAATCTCAACTTGATCACTGACTGGAAAGATTTTGGCCGCTTGGAGTATCCGCTCCTGGGTATGTTTTTGCAGATATAATTTCGTTGCAAAATCGTTGATTGATAAAAACATAATCTATTTGGTTCCATATTAGGTTTTCTTTGCTATCTCCCGGTGCTTTCCATGTATATAATCTCCTTGAGGGAAGTTTATCCCACGTATTTTATTTTGATATAGTCATTGTCTTTGTAGAATTGTTTCATCCTACCATCCCTTTCATTACGAACTCCCAAAACGAATTCGCCAACGACGCCTCCGTCTCTACCTTTTCCGATTTCAACGTTAAAATCCTCCGTTATAAAATTTATCTTCGTTTCCTTTAATACTCCATTAAGATCTTGATAGAAGCAATCAAGTTTATCTTCGTAACTCTCCGATGTCGGTGCGTTGTATTGTGTTTATATTACAAGGTTTAGCATATAGCTTTAGTAGAGCTATTCTATCTGAAAAAGAAAGAAATGATTTCACTGATTATTCTATTCTATTTAATAATAATGGTTATTCCATTTTGTTTTTTTTTGAGGTCTCATCGCCTGAACAATAGAAAATATTTTAGGTCACTATATAATATTTTATTAAATAATATTTGTAATGATTAATAGTTTATAATTTTAGGAATTAACGTTTTAAGAATCATTAACGAACCCACAGCCGCGGCTCTTGCATATGGATTGGATAAAAACTTAAAAGGCGAGAAAAATGTCCTAATTTTTGATCTGGGAGGAGGAACTTTTGACGTATCTATTTTAACCATCGACGAAGGTAGGCTAAAATTAATGATTGTTTTCTTAAATTATTAATCTAAGACGGTATGTCAGTATATTGTCCATACCAAGGATAATACACTACTTTTATTATCTTTATCCATGCTAATAAACAACTCAAAAATAGAGCTGAACCGACTGGAAAAAATAACGGGGATATCGGCTTTCAGATGTCAAATACGGGGATGCATCTGCTCCACCCCTTCCCAATATATGCCGATCCCATCTAGACATAACTATCCAACTAATATACTTTGTGAGCCAAATTAAACTTGCACATTTTTAATGGCGAATGACTTTCTACGTGTTGTGTTGCACATCTTTAATTAATTTTTACAGGGCTTATAATATGATGACATGTTTTCTCAAGTATGTCTTTTATAGACAGGACCATACTTACAGTATTTTGTGTTGTATTTAACCTCCCTAGTTTTGTATTAAAATACAGTCATACTTTTTTAATAAATTTAATGCCGTTTTGGCAGTTAGTAACCAGATGCCAGTCAGTTGTTCTGTTATCAAGAGCGGCTGCATAAAAGTGCCTTAATAAAGCATTATTATACAGTAATAGGGAGAAAATCATCTCCTAAATCCCAAAATATTTGGAAGTTTCCCTATTACGGTAATATTTCCGATAGTTTAGCTACCAAAAAGGATGTTTAGCTCAATTTTAGGAAAAACCGATTTCTTTTGCAAGGAGGTTAAATGCAACGTTTTATAAAGAATTCTGTAAGTACGGTCCTGTCTGTTTTTTTTAACCAACCTAGGACGTTCTAGTAAAAATATATCAGCCTATATTAAATGAGTGAAACAAGCAGAAAGTTATTTTTGCTAATTTGCTAACAAAAATATAACCTAACTAAGGTAAAGAAACTGAAACTACGTAGTCTTTAGATTTGCCAAATTTCGTCCAATGATTACTTCCTTAAAAAATAGGAGTTAGGAATTATTTGCGGAATGTTATTCATGAAAAGCAATCTACAAATCTTAAAAAAATTAGATAATAAAATCTAAAAAGTCAATAAAACCACAAGAAAACCGTTTTCTTTTTTTAATTCTGAGTTAACCACGAACCAATCGTTACAATATCAAAGCACTAATAAAAGTTTTTCTCTAATCTGGAGTACTTTATGCTCTCAGGTTCACTTTTTGAGGTAAAAGCAACAGCTGGTGATACTCATTTGGGAGGAGAAGACTTTGATAATCGACTAGTTAACTATTTCGCTGACGAATTTAAAAGGAAATACAAAAAAGATTTAAGTAAAAATTCTAGAGCGTTAAGAAGACTAAGAACAGCTGCAGAAAGGTATGATTTATTGTTATAATCTACTTAATAAATATAAAAAATATAAGCAAAAGGCTCAAATATGTGACAATGATTTACATAATATTTGGGTAAATAATTGTTATGTTAAATCTATCTTTTTCTATTTTTTGCCCCTCTCATCAGTCTCATCCCAAAAAGATCGAACTCTTTACGTCCGTCGTCTTTAAACCTGGATGTCCCAGCATTTCTAAATTCTCACAATCGTTTTGTCCATTTGTTATCAGTTCTTGTATCGACGTGTCCATCCTATTTATATTTTAATTCAGCTGCCCTCGTGATAACATTCACTAATTTTGTTTCTTCTCTTATCCAAGTACATATTTATCTTGTAGCATACAAGCTTAATTCTCATTATCAGTCTTTCATGGGCTCTTGCATATATTTTGCATAAAATTTAAGGAATATTTTTGAACAAGCACTGTTTAAGTTTCTGATATGACTTTTTTTAGAGTTCTATGTAGATATTCACTCATTTACATGGAGAAATAAGATAGATAGATATTCACTTATTTACATGGGGAAATAAAAACTATTAAATTAAGTAAATAGTAATATGAGCACGATTGGGTTGTGCCTACTAAACTGCTGGATTCGTTACATCAAATAAATAGTCATTGCATATTTGAAACAAACGGTTCTGTTTATAAATTTGAGGTTGAAATTGGCAAATGTCAAGTTTTCCGCTAAATTTTGTATTTGAATTCCAAATTGTTTAGTGAGAAATAAACCGAAAAAGCACTTCATGAGTAAAAAAAATTGAAATAAAAGAAGAATATGTCTATAGATATAAAAGCTACTTCGAATTTAAATACTGATAAAAGTTTAATTGCCATCGAAGAAAGTATCAACGACATATGACAATTTGGAAAAAAAAATATTACAGGCTTGGTTCAAGTTGGGTTATATGAAGAAATAATAAGAAGTAAAGAAAACGTTGTTTGTGCTAAAGATGCAATTGCAAAGGAGCTAAATGAAAGGACATTATTATTAAAAGAGAAAATTGAATTGGTATCAAAAAATAAATCTTGCACTGTATCTTACAGTGAAGTAGTAAATAATGAAAAAATAAGAATGTTCAATATGAAAACAACAAAGTAAAAGTATTTGCAGATAATAGTAACACTTTGAACTCCTACAACCGCCGATACGCCCAAGGAAACAGAAATAAAGAAACCACCACCAGACGACCCCAAACATCGAGAAGCGAACAACCAAACAAGGGACAAGAGAAAAAACACCGAACAAAGCACTCAGAAGCCAACCAAAGAACAAAGTCAACAATCAAGCAAAACCAAGAAGCCAGAAAGGACCAAATGGACAGTTGAGGAGTACAAAGAAATAATGTGGTGCCACCTCCTCATAGTAGAAAAAACTGGAACAGCCAACATCAACGAAGCATTCAGACTCTGGAAAACCCGGAACCCACACTCAAAACATGACCTCACTGCAAACACCATGGCCACGCAGAGAAGATACATCAAGCAACAGAACAAAATCAAGGCGCCAGACTTAAAAAACATCTTGAAAGAAGTGAAAGCCGAGATTCACAGCCGAACAATAGCAGTGAACATTGAAGAAACAAAACAGAAAGAAACAGAAGATAAGGAGGATACAGATGAAGAACAGAGGGAAACACGAGTCCTAGAGATACAGAGCCAAGAAATAGAAAGCAAAAACCGACCTAAAAGCAGAGAACAAGGCAACCAGTATCACAGAGCAGTAACTGAAGATCATAACGAAACATGCAGTGAGCTTAGGGAGAAAATACTGACCACCCTAAAAGAAGTAAGGATAGACGAAAACACACAAAGAATATCCCTAAATAGAATAAACAACAACGAAAAAGCCAAAAAACTAATCAAAAGCGGCAATGAGGCAATTAAAGAAATAATAGAACACCAACCAGTTGACTACAGAAACCTGACAGCAATCAACAACCTCGCGTACGCAACAGCAGCAACAATACGGAACATCCTGATACCAGAAAAGAAAGGGAAACGACCTAAAGCGAGAGAAGGAGGACCACCATGGAAGCGAATAGTGCCGAATAGCAACGTTGAGAAAAGATCTATCACAATTGAAAGAGACACCAAGCCCTATGCTCAGTAAGACAATGAAAGATAAGAAAAGAGAACTATATACGAAGTACCACATCACCAAGGAGACTCAACTCACGGCAACGCAAGAAAAAGTAAAACAACAAATAGCAGTGAAAGCCTACAGAAGAAAACGATACAACCGAGGGAAGCAACCAGTAATACCAGAATACACGGAAAACCCACACAGACTCTACAACGAGATATTGGGGAAGAAAAACGTAATCAGAGGGACGCCCAATGAGACAGAGATACAACAGTACTGGAGAAGTATATGGGAAAGAGACATCAGACACAACAGTACTGCGACCTGGATTCAGAGAGAATACGAAAAACCCTCCAAATAAAGCGCATGGAATGGCCAGACATCAGACTAGCCGAAATCAAGCTAGCAATTGATGGAACAACAAACTGGAAAGCAGCGGGGATAGACGGAATACCAAACTTCTGGTGGAAGAAACTAGAAGCAATACATGAAACCCTAGTAAATTCTTACAACGGCATGATAAAGGAAGAACAGGAGACGCCAGTTTGGCTTACAAAAGGCAATACTTACCTGATTCCCAAATTCGAGGACACTGAAAAAGCCAAATCATATCGCCCCATAACCTGCTTGAACAATGTGTACAAAATCCTAACAAAGATAATATCAGAAAGACTCTACTCACATCTAGTAGAAAATAACCTCTTCCCTAACGAACAAAAAGGCTGCGTCAAGAACTCTTACGGGTGCAAAGACCACCTCTTAACCAGCAACATGATCCAAAAAGACTGCAAGAACAACCGCAAAAACCTATCAATAGCCTGGATTGAATATAAAAATGCTTTTGACAGTATACGTCACAGCTGAATAGTGGAAACCATGAACATATACCGAACATCCCCAACACTACTAGCCTTCAGAACGAAAACCATGACCACTTGGAAAACTGACCTACAACTGTCAAATGGATCATCAACCCTCATAATCAAAGAAATTAACATCAAAAACAGTATTTACCAAGGAGATTCGCTATCACCCCTGCTGTTTTGTATGTCCCTGTTCCCCCTGAGTACCATCCTTAAGACAACAGGCACAGGATACACTTGCAAAAACGAGAAACAAAAGATAAATCATCTCCTGTACGTTGATGATCTGAAGCTGATAGCTAAAAGTGAAGACGAACTAACGCAACAACTAGAAAAAGTACATGAATTTAGCAGAGACATACAGATGCAATTTGGACTAGATAAATGCGCAAAGGCTACATTCATCAAAGGAGAGCTACAAACGAAGGAAAACATAGTAC
>JAEQML010062081.1:0-24876 GCA_016904865.1 Pissodes strobi | reverse complement strand
TTTACTAATTTTTTCATTTTTAAATACATAATTAATAATTGTTTTTGATTCGCCTAATCGTATTTGGCTAAAGTAAGAATTTAGCATTTTTATATTAAACTTTCAATTAACTTACAGCTTCAATAATCTTAAATCTTTGTAGTGACCGTTGGGCTAAGATACTGATTTATTGGTGGATAATTGCGTCTCTCATTAGTCAAATTCATATAATTTGATAATGGTTTAGTCCAAATTTACAGAGAACGTAATTATTTCACAGTTTAGCGGTCACGCATTTTATTTTACGTATTTATTTGTATTTGTATTGAACAGTGTTATTTGGGAAATTCTTGAAGTAAGATTTATATGTTCCTGTAAAGGTAGTAAATTGAATTTTTGGTAGAATTTCTTCGAATTTTCCATCATAGTATTGCTGGTTTAATATTTTTTTCTTTCCAGGCTTATTTAATTAAATTTTCAGTTTATTTGTTACATCAAGTATATAATTATTAGCACTCGCCCTGTCTCGTCTAACACTGATGTATTGACATTGATTTGCATTTATAAGAGGTTAATCTCACATGTGAAAATTTACCTGTTTCTTTATATCTTTTATCTAAATTTCTATCTCAATGCGAGGTAATGATTACCTTATCATTATCTTTAATTATTTGAGGCGTAATTACGCTCAATTATCGTTTATGTGCCAAGGGCCATATATATGAAAAGTAATAGAAATTACTTATTTGGAGTTATAAAACTCGTTTATAGAGAAGTTGTACCTCTATTTTTCTATTTATCGTTAAATTTAAGTTATCTTTTAATTAAATATGCCGAGCGCCACTGTTTGGAACGTAGTTCCATCATTTTCTGTTGAATTTTAAATTTCAGTCATAATTTCTTTTGAATGCCATTTGTTAAAGTGAAGAAAAAGAATATCTTGAGTAACAGTAATTATTTATATTTTTTGCTTAACAGTAGTTATTTATAATTTTTGCTTAACAGTAGTTATTTATAATTTTGGCCCAACTTAAAATTGTAATTTAAGTTCTGATTATACCTGCTGTAACCAGTAAATATTCAAATTGTTGATAGCTACCTCCTATATAACAGTCTAACTGAGGTCCACATGATATTTCCCTGAACATTAGTTAATTAGCAGTATACGTTGGTCTAAGACTTCTTTCATGTTACGACTGGTTGGAGACGTCGACGACAGCTGTACCGTGCAAGTTGGTATGAATCGTCATATGGATTAAATGTAAGTCCTGGATAATCCTACTCAATTGCACGTAGGTACAGGCAGAAGCGGTTCCAGTGGAGATCCCTACACGATCGCATGGTTACAGAATAACTGAACGAAGTTAAGTATCAGTCAGTCAGAAGATTAATGGATTGTAAAGACCAACGATCTGTTAATATATATATATTTTAAATCTTTTAACTTTCATTCTCATTCCTAGTCAATTTATTCAAAAACTATATTTCAAACAATTTCATAAGTTATATTTACATCTGATTATATAGATTTCAATTTTTCAAATTTTATCACTCATATTCGTAAATTAATTATAAAATTAATATATTGTTATTTTAAAATTCCTTTGTTTAATTTATCGCAAGATTGAGGTCTGTGAGACACGAATTATAAGGTCAAATTCCTGACAATCTTATCTTTATAGTTATTGATATCTGAATATTTATATTAAGTTCGCATCGTCTCTAGGAACTCTGGCGCCCAAAAATATAAAAATTGTTAATTAGAGAACATCGAACAACGCCCGAAGAAAATTAAAACAAGTCTCATGAATAAAAAAATAATTAAATAAATTAACTATCATGACAAATTGGCGACTGAGCTAGATTTGGTCACAAAGTGACGCCCAACTGTTCAATTCGTTACAAAGTGGCGCCCTACTTTCGGGGCACTATTTTCATTACACTAATAATAGTTATATTATTTTTTTTTAAATAAACAAATGCGAAGCAAAGGTATAATTGTAAAAAGTATAAAATTTATAAATAACTTCATATATTATAAACATTTCTACAAAAAAATAAATGCTATAATTTAAAAGCTTATTTAGTTTGCAGAAACCTTGAAGGTCTCTATAACATAAATATCTGAGTTAATCAATTTTCGGCGAGGGTCGGGTTTCGCCGGGTCCCCTAAAACTAAAGGAAATTGCACTACCTATTGTGTTTATTCTATCCCTCAAAGTTGCCTTGTCATGTGCTGTTTTTGTATCTATTGTCTTCGAAAAGACACACTTTCTTTCTTTGCGCTATTATGACCAGAAGTAAATCGCCAAAAGCCTATGTGATAAGATTATATAGCTCTTATAATAGTTACCGTTTTGTTTTCGGCGGAAATAACTAATGGATTTTCTTCAATGCCGTAGCAGATTGTGTGTTTGAAGCCAAATGGATTAGCACTTTTTCATGAGGAAATGTTGTGTGAATTAACCCAATAGATAGGTATACTACTTTATATGAAATCCTAATTCCGAGATAAAGTAGCTCACAATAGGTGGAAATAAATGCTTGCCATTACTAAAAATAAATCAAATATAAAGTGCTCAAATCATTCTGTTTTTTTTTTCAGAAGATATTATTTTAATGAATTCTTAATGCTTTTTAAAAAATACTTGGGGTCTTATCGAATTATCTGTTTTAATATATCTACTCTTTATAGCCACTTCAGATGCCGGTTATTCAGAACGTGATCAGAGGATTTTAGTTCCCAGGTTCATCTGTCAAAGGTTGGAGAGACGTTTTTGTAAAGTAATTACTTACTGTCTTTACTACCGACCAGAAGTTCCTTGAGCCAATGGGATATTGTAAAAGTTTAGTCCGACAGCTTGAATTTCAACTTCCTTCAATATATCCTATTCTCATGCGCATCTTCGTAAGGTGATCGCTGTCAAACGGGTCGGGGTACTGAAATCCACTCGTAGTAGTAATGTTGTGACAATCATTGATAATTGATACCACAATTTAGCGGATACACAGAGGAAATCGCGATATAATATTCAGATACAATTACAACGTTACACAATGGCAGCACTTTATTATTAATGCTTCTCACATTCAAATGCAGACATATCACATGAGCGGTATAGGATCGTTGCTCAATTTCATTCTTTGGAGCTGTGGAGATGCTTGGCGCCAAGGTGTCACTATGTAGTCAAGTCAAAGTCAAAGTCAAGTATGCTTTATTGCCACAGAAAAATTGAAATAAATTTTATGGACAAAGCTAACTAAAATAAATAAACTAACCATAGTAGGGCAAATACAAAACAAAACAAAACTTAATATATACAATAATATATACGATAAAAATAGAACAAGCAATTTTCAAATTGAAATTGGTCACGATTTAACAAAAAAAAACTATATTACAGAACATCATAAGCAGTTGAACTAGATCCACAGGAAGTACACAAAACATAGAGTAAAGAAACCCAGTGTCATTAAAATATTAAACATACATTATAACAAAACGAAACAAAACAAAACGAAACAAAACGAAACGTAGTGACTCTGGCGTTTATCTAAAAAATTTGTGCCCAAAACAGGAATCAAAATGTTGAAACCCCACCCTTGCTGGCCTAAATAAGTCACCGTAAACCAGATCCTTTAAATCAAGTTGCACACCCACAATAAAACAATAAAATCTGACTCGTTATTTTCCTGGCTTTGTTTTGCCTTAATAACATTGGGTTTTGAGACAGTTTTCTCAGCAATATAGTTATAGTGTTTTTTACTTTAGTTATAAATAGCCAAATTTTATTGTCCATATTCGCTTTTATTTCTGCCTCTAAATCACCAGACTCATTTTCTTGACCCTTTTTTCTTTCCAAAACGTCAATCCAACTTTCCTCTGCATTCTCAGGATTTTGCTTATTTTCATTATTTCCGACCTCTGAAATAGGGTTACGGTTCCATCCTCTCTTCTTCTGCATCCGAAACATGTCGGCCGCAGCATTGTCCGCCTGCATATCAGCCTCTACATTCAAAAACGCCCCAGAATGTACTTCATCTTTAGATGCATTGAAGTTATTGGAGGGATGTTCGGATCATCATCAGGGGTTTTAAAAGACACATGCCTATCAGGTTTCGTCGGTAAAGTGTGATGAATAATCTTGCAGAATGTTAAGATATTATAGGGGCTATTGTAAACCAAATACTATTGGCGATGGATGCCAATTTTTTACGTTCGATTTTAAGATGAAACTACTTGGCAAATGGAGCTGTACGACGGTATACAAACAAGTTAATATTTACCAAGTAAAATTGAACTGCGATCAGATGTCTACCATATAATGCGGACGTCACCAGTCCTCGTAAAGACTCAGGCAGCACCGTCTGCAATCGAACACCAGGCTTCGCTCGTCTCAGGGAGGGTTTGCTCGAACCTTCTTTTCCCAGTGTCAAGTTCCGTAATGTTGTAACTAAATAAGGAATTTAATCAAAATAAGTAATGGTCTAAGTCGTGGTTGGACGCCACCAAGTTTACTTTTGTTGGTAAGCCCTATCGATGTTAAATGGACACAGAAAAAAAACTTGGAAATAAAAAGAAACTAAATTCAAATTTTATTGTCGAAATACGTAGCGCTATCTGCTTGGTCACCATTCAAAAACCTATGTACTCACATACACCCTAAATAATACCAAGCGTTTGAGGCCAATATTTTATTTTAAATAATAAAATATAGCAAGCTCCTCTAGCCTATTAAGTAGTCTACTATATACAGTTATTGACTACTAGACATACCCTCCTGTCAACATGATAGCCTAAATCGAAAGTTTGAAAGGTGTCAAGCAAAAAGGTTATAAACAATACAGAAAATTCCAACCTCCTGTCAACCTGTCAGTCTAATTTAAAATTTGAGAGGTGTCAAATATAAGTTTTTAAATTTTGAAAGTTCACTTCTTCAAAACGCTCTGCTGTAACCTGCAACCTAGACGGTGATAAGAATACCGAATTTATCACATAGACTATACTAAGTTAATTTAACTCGGTTAGTATAGCCTTTCCAAAGATCCAAGTTGCAAGTTTCAACGAGAAAACGTAATCTTAAAAAAAAACAATGTTATGTTCGATTGTCAAAGCCAAAATTAAAGTAAAATATACTAAAATGGATTAACTTCCTCGGATATAAAATATACTAGAGATAGTCCATAAATCTAGCACCCGCAAGAAGAAAATAATGTTTCTAAGCTTAGTAACACTTCACAAAATGATAATTAAATATGTATACTTCAGTAGATTATGATGTATGTTATTTCTTACTAAAGAAACTAACCAACCGTTCTCAAAAAATATTCGAGTACTAGATTCTGTGTAAAATTTAAAAAGTCCATGTAAAATATTTAATATTCCTGGCAGAATAGTACTGTCCAAGTGTAGTAATATAAATATAAAATGGGACTTATTTCGAGCAACAGCGTCAGACTTCCGAAGTTATATCCGAGAATAAGTCATCATTCTTCTCTGTATGTCAAAACAGTGCTGATTAACCAGATTCCAGGTAAAATTGGCTCTTCTGAAAACAGTCATAGAACCCCCCAACAAAGCGCTACCGGAACTCCTCCGTAGAATACAGCTACTAAACCATTTCCAAATAACCTGCTCCAAATACCAGCTTCAAAAAAAACCAGCTCCAAGAAACCCTAAAAGCGTAAATTAAATCATAACAACAACATAATACGAAATTTACAAAAATGCCAAACACAGACCCAAATATCTACTAGAAATTCTATGTTCGAACAACTTGAAATCACTTACCCATAACTTGGGGTTTAACAAAACTTCCTGGGTATATTGAGAAGGACAATGGTCTATATTGCAATTTCGGCGATTGCTACAACTTAAATTCCACGCAACTGACCTTTCCTCGGTAGCCCTAATCGACTTAATATAATATACAAAATAAAGACACTCCTCGAGGACTACCTCTCTACCCAAGGGAACTTCTCTGGCTAATGAATAAACAAAAGCCTTCCAAAATCAATAACAACAGTTTTTCTTCTGTTTCCTCTCCTCCTACTGGATCAAAATATCGGAAACAAATCTGTAAACACGTCAATCACTATCAGCTGACATTCAACTAAAAATCCTCATATGTCATTCAAAATACTACCTGTCAGAAACTCTAGACAGGTACGAACTTATCGAGAAAAGACAATAGAGATGGTCGACCAAGTCGATATTCCTTCCCAAAATAACATTTATAAATAAGAATTTTCACCCATAATAAAGAGCTGACCTAAAAGTGGTAAGAATTGAAGGTGGTTTCCATAAAAGATTTGTAAAAGAGCTTGAAAATTCAATAGAATACCTTCACATCATCATAAGGTTTTTTAACACGGAAGCTCTATTAGTGGTTGCCAAATAGTGGGTATTTATACGCTTGGATTACTGAAGATATTATCATTGTTTCTATAGATCAGACTTTTAAATCGTTGTCATTATTGGAATAGGTGTCTAAAACGCAATGCATGCGCTTAAAAAGTCAACATATCCTGATATTTATAATATAAATAGAATTATTTTAGAATCTATCTCTGCTAAAATAGTTAAACCCCTGATATGTTAATTTAATTACTGCATAAGGCAGAGTGTCTTTCTAGATCCACTACAGTTATTCAGAGTTATACCTGTATTTAGGAAAGGCGATATAAATTGTGTTGTCAACTACAGGCCTATCTCTCTTATCCCAATCCTTAGAAAGATTATTAAAAATTGTAGGAGGCACTACTCCGAATTTGATAACTTGTTTGATTTCTGTCAGTTTGGTTTCAAATTGGGCATGATATAGTCGTGGGCCTCGCGCGGCGAGCATGCGGAGTTAATTTTATGCACTCTAATTAAGGTTTTCGACAGTATCTCGCATAAGCTTCTAATTGAAAAACTCTTTAGGAATGGTGTTAGGAGTGCTCTTTTAAATTGCTGCCCTCGCACCTGTCTTCATAAAGGCAGTGCATCTACCTTGCGGATGATATCTTCGAAATTGGTGTTCGGAGCGTACTCCCCCAGGGATCCATTATTGAGCCAATGATATTTTTTCGTTTTTCTCTCCCAACAACTGTATATGCTACACAGACGATACATCCCTAATCGGCAAAAATAAGAGCTTTGAAATGTGAGAGCAGTTGGCTGGCACGTAGATCTAAGCTGTGGTTTTCGCAAAAGTTTTTAAACTTAAAAACCAAAAAAGTTTAAAAATTGCTATTCTCTACGGCCTGTTTGGTATTTCGGTAGGCAAACGACCTGCCAAGATGTTGCACCGCCTCACAACGGAAGGGTAGTGCAGAGAAACAGAGAGTTTCCAGGGAGATGAATAGGATATTCGGGGTGGAGTGTTCTTCTTTCTGATTTCAACACAAAGAGAACTGCCCGAAATATTCATTTGACGAATAATTGTAATATATAATAGTTGCACTAAGAAAAGCAAAACTTTTTTAAAAATATATTAAAGGGGCAGGTATATTTTCAAAATGAATTGTATTGATGATGAGGCCGCAAAACAAAACGTTCACTTTAAAAACCTATGATGTCATCTTATAGATGAGAATAATGGCAATGGCGTTATTATCTTAAATGTCCCATCAGGTTCGCCGGTAAATCTGTATAGAATCCAGGTAATTTCGTGGTAGTGCTATAGATACTCGTGACTTATAAAAAATAGATGGTGATTATCCGTTTATATAGGGAATATTTGATACTTCCTGATATTTTTAAGTTTTATAAGACCCAAAATCCCCAGTCGAAATCGACCCAAAAAAAAGTTAACTGTATGTTGGGGAAACACCCCAACACGTGTAGGAACTATCGTTTTTCACCGTATAGTTTGGTGATAACACCCTGTATGCATGTAGAATGAATGAGCCATAATTAAACACAAAATCGATTTATTTCACCCCGGGTACAACCCAATTTGTACATTTTATTCAGCAAATTTCACGTTCTTTAAAACCCCTTAGTCCAAACCTAGACGGACGATCCCTTAATGCGATCCTGTACACTAGCTCTGTCGGTATAGTAGTTGGCTATATAGTAGATATAGCCAACTTTCACTCGTAAAGGAAAACGTTTGTAATCGTTTTCAAGTTAATGTATTTTTGTCTCCTTCAGTCTTGTAAACAGCAGTCTGTCAAAGAAAGAAAGAAGATGTTCCCCCTCTCAGATAAAAACCGACGCCGAGTTTTCCCGCGTTATGGTCCCTCCCGAAAGATCATATTTCAGTTCAGTTAAGACGTTCGCTTAAATAGCAGTAAAACGTGCTGTTCTCCGGCCAAAGGTCAAGTTCCTTTTTGGGCCAATTTCTCTTGTAAGCACGAATATTAGAAAATATTTCGTGCACCTCAGTTATCTTTGTCCAAGTTTTGGACAAAGACCTCCTTTGTGCTTCTTAAAAGCAATTCTTCGAAGTTAGAAACGATAGCATTCCCGTTCCCGTTGGAACATATAATGGCGGAAGGCAGACTGACATTCCTGGTCAAATTCCTGTAAAGCAAGGCAGGTAAAGCAGTCCAAGTGAAAAGTAAGGTATGCT
The DNA here is from genome assembly GCA_016904865.1 of Pissodes strobi. Classification (NCBI taxonomy): domain Eukaryota; kingdom Metazoa; phylum Arthropoda; class Insecta; order Coleoptera; family Curculionidae; genus Pissodes; species Pissodes strobi. The sequence continues at coordinate 16,336 of JAEQML010062081.1, read as the reverse complement.
GTGTGAACGTTAAGTTGGAGAACGAAGTCTTAAAATAATACAGATAAAAACTAATTTCAATAATCAAGACGCTTCAGTAGACATTTTTAAATTTAAGAAACCGTTTGTAATTTTAGTTTTATACTGGAACGAATGATGAGTGATTGAAAGTTTTAGTCTAAGAATTGTATATATATTTTCTATTTAACACTGTTGATTTATCTCCATTATATTTAAATGCAATTTACACCTGCATTATTAAATTATATCAATACCGAATACATGTTTCAATTTCTCACCACCCTATGTTATACTGTTCATTAAAAGTGGTTAATTAGAATACCACACCCTTCTTTATGGTCTTAAGTAATAATAAAAGAATTTGTGTATCCCGACCATAAAATTGATCCAGTCGAGCCGGATGATTAAATTCTTTCTTTCAAGGTCCTTCGAAAAAATATTGAATTGAAACGTGTAAAAAGGGAGATAAAAGATTTGATTTAAAATATTTCATTTGATTCGTTGTCATATTGTTATTGTTATTGTTTACTGTAAATTGAACTAGGTATTTACTGTAACTCTTTGTCGCACCATTTTGTTGTAAATTGATGGACTTCCTGCAACCAGCAGAACTCTAGACACTACCAGGGCTGCTCAAAAAGTGAAAGACTCGTGGTAAGTGATACGAAACTCTGTAATTGACTGTTAATAAAAAACGTGTGTACTGTGTTTATTTCCTCATTGATATATTGTTAGATATGCACTGTTTATATCTGTTTTTATGTTGTGTTGATATATTGCATTTATATTGATACTTGTATATTTTTCTGTACTGTGTGTTTTTAAAAATATTTCATAATGACTTACGAACAGTTAAAGGCTCAACGAACCAGTGTCAAGGGTGCAATCACACGAATAAATAAGTGGATGCAAGCAAATGCAGACAAAGAAAATGAAATCAAACATTTTGTTTTAAAATACAATGGATTAGAACTTGCTTTCAGTAAGTATAATCAAATTCAAGACTCGATTGAATGTATATCTGGTTATGAAACGCTTGACACTGAAGTTCGTGAGGATGTGGAACAAACTTGCTGTGATTTATTAGTTCGCATACAAAAATGTATTGATAAGTTAACTCCACCCACTCAAGTTGTTCCAAATTCTCAATTTGTGGTTCAGCAGAGCCCCTCTCCCCCTCCTGTAAGATTACCAGAGATAAAGATCAATCCTTTTAATGGTAAAATTTCTGAATGGAACTCTTTCATTCAATTGTTTGACACATTAATCACAGACAATGCCTCGATCACCAATATACAAAAATTTATGTACTTAAAGTCATTTTTGAGAGACGAACCTCTAAAAATCATTGAAAGCTTACATGCAACAAATGATAACTTTGAAGTTGCAATTAAGTTATTGAAAGAAAGGTACGAAAACAAATTGACGGTGATTAATGCTCATTTCATCTCACTATTAGAAATAGACTCTGTTGTCAAATGTACAGGTCCTAATTTAAGAAAATTTGTAACTGATCTAAAGAAAAATCTTGATTTAATTGATAATCTTAATTATTCTTACGAACAACTCTGGGAATTTCTCTTAATTTATTTATTTGAGAAAAAATTGGATTTTGGCACTCGTAAAGCCTTTGAGACAGAGCGAGATATTAACATGTTGCCAAATCTCACTCAATTTCTTGATTTCTTACACAAAAGGTGTACTATATTAGAAAACTTGTCTTCTGTAGACAGTACTCAAAAAAATCCTACAAAAGGAGTCTCGTTACATGCTAATAATCCACAGGATTCAGTAAAGCAACAGAATAAAACATCTCTTTGCAGGTTCTGTAGCTCAAACTCTCATAAAATATATATCTGTGAAAAATTTAGAAAGTTAAGCTTGCCTGATAAGCAGAATTTTGTTCAAAGTAAAAAACTTTGCTTCAACTGTCTCGGTACTAGTCACTCGAGAAGTCAATGTACCTCAACTAAAGTATGTTCTTTGTGCTCTCAAAAGCATCATACCTTTTTACATAACTCACAAGTACACACACCTCAAAATGGGTCTAATCGCCAAGGTGCTCCCCCTTTCCAAGATAATGGTTTTAATAATCAAAACTCAGCAGCCCAAGGTAGCCAAAATAGTCAGCCTATAAATAGGCACCCTCTCAATACTGGTACTAGAAATCAGTCAGGTCTCTTTCAAGGGCGTGGCACACTGCCTCCTCAAAATAGAGGATTCCCTCAAAATAGATCCCCCCCTTTTAATGCGAATGCAGAAAATCAGACACAAGGTGCAAATTCATTGAACTTGTCGACACTTTCAAATAATAACTCCCATGTTTTGTTAGCCACGGCCCGTGTAACTCTTTTTGCTGCTAATGGACGTCCTGTCCAAGCAAAAATTCTCTTAGATTCTGCCAGCCAGAACTCTTTCATAACAAGTCAGCTCGTAGAAGAGTTGAACTATGTTCCTTATAATAAATCACTTAATATAAGTGGCATTTCTCAAGGTAGCATGAAGTCAAACAAGATGGTTGATTTAAGGCTATATTCTAATGTGTATAAGAAGAGAAGTTTTAAGTTGACTTGTGCTGTACTCACCAATATCACTTGCAGGCTTCCACAAGTCCCCATTGATCAAAATAAAATCAATATCCCCAATCACTTTGAGTTAAGTGATCCCTATTATGCTACCCCATCAGACATCGATATGTTGATCGGTGCTGATCTGTACTATGATCTGATGTTAGATGGTATTTACAAGTTAGGTAAGAACCTGCCTGTATTGCAAAACACTCATTTAGGATGGGTAGTTGCAGGAAACGCCCCTGTTTCCAATTCTCGTGTGAACAATCGTTCAACTCATATAAGTGTGTATAACCCTGCACGTAGAGACGTGTATGATGGTGTTGCTCTGTGTGTTCAATCCTCTGAACAAAGCTCCCTCAATGATTTAGTTGAAAAATTTTGGAAATTAGAAGAGATTTCTGATAAGAATATTTTACATGTTGATGATGAACTTGCTGAAAGCATTTTTAAATCCTCCACTGTACTTTTAGAAAATGGATCGTTTCAAGTTGATCTACCCCTCAAGTCACCTTCTGAGCATAAAAGGCTAGGTGACTCTTTCTCCATTGCTAAGAAACGGTTTGAAAATCTGGAAAAGAGATTTCAGAGGGATCCCATGTATTTTGCTGAATATCAAAAATTCATAAATGAATATTTAAACTTGACCCATGGAAGATTGGTTCCTCTTACATTGACTAATGAAAAATCTGAAAATAAATATTTTCTACCTCACCATGCTGTGATAAGAGAGCACAGCACTACAACAAAATTGCGTGTAGTGTTTGATGGTTCATGTAGAACTACTACAAAACTATCCCTGAATGATGTCACGCTTAAAGGTTATCAAGTTCAACCTGATCTCTATGACATTCTGTGCAGATTTCGCTCTTTCAAATATGTGCTGACGTCGGACATTGAAAAAATGTATCGGCAGATCAAAATCAACCCCACCCAAACCTTTCTTTTGAATATTCTCTGGAGAGATAACCCTCAAGACTCATTGCAATGTGTAGAGTTGTTGACAGTGACGTATGGGACAAATTGTGCCCCATTTCTAGCAACCCGTGTGTTGAAAGAGATCGCAATCACAAATGAAAATAAATTTCCTCTCGCATCGCAAGCACTGCTAAAGCAATGTTATGTGGATGACATTTTAACAGGTGTGGAAGATTTGACAGGTCTAGATGATTTATACAAGCAGTTAAAGTCATTGCTCAATTCTCATGGGTTCAATCTGCATAAATGGTGCTCAAATTCAGAACAATTCTTAGAGCACATTTCCCAAGACAAAAGTGTCGAATACAATATTGATTTTGATGATAACCCCAATAAAGTATTAGGTCTAAAGTGGAACCCACTTCAAGATAATTTATGTATCTCAATTCCCAACAGCTCCCTTGATGGTCCTTTGACAAAAAGGAAAATTTTTTCTACCATAGCCCAATGCTATGATCCTCTCGGCTTACTTACTGCAGTAGTAGTTATAGGAAAACTCATTATGCAGAAACTTTGGATGTTGAAATTAGACTGGGACACTGTCATAACTGATCAAACTATAATTAATGAATGGAGCACTTTTCTAGAAAATCTTCCTTTGTTAGCAAGCTTAAAAATTCCTCGATATTTGTTTTTAGGCAGTGCCATTGAAAAAATTGAACTTCATGGATTCGCTGACTCAAGCATAAAGGCTTATGCGGCATGTGTGTATGTGCGTACTATCTATAAAGATGGACGCCTTTCAGTTAATTTAATGACCTCAAAATCTCGTGTTGCACCATTGAAAGTGGTCCCGCTCCCTCGACTTGAACTTTGTGCAATGGTTCTATTGTCTCGTTTAGTGTCAAAACTCCTAAAGATATATGAAAATAGATTCGCTCCTGAAACTGTACATTTGTGGACAGACTCACAAATTTCACTCTGTTGGATAAAGTCCCATGCTTCTAAATGGACTACTTTTGTGGCTAACAGAGTTTCTCAAATTTAAGATTTAACTTTAAATTTTAATTGGCACCATGTGAAGTCAGCTGACAACCCAGCTGATCTTCCCTCCCGAGGAAAGTTACCTCAAGACATTCTAAACTGTGATTTATGGTGGCATGGCCCTCCGTTCTTGCAAAACATTGAAACTGATTTCTCAGCCTTTGACAAGGACATTCATTTGGATAAGTTACCTGAAGAAAGAAAGGTGACGCTCGTGAATATTGCCAATGTTAAAAAATATGATTTTTGGAATGAACTATTCTCTAAGTTTTCTAAGTTTCTCTCGCTTCAACGAACTGTTGCATACATCCTCCGATTTATTCATAATTCATCTCACCCGAACGAGAAATATATAGGTCCTCTTTCTGTTCAAGAATTAACAAGTTCATTAACTTTAATTGTTCAAGTTTTGCAAGCCAAATATTTTCTGAAAGAGCGATTTGAACTTATAAACGAACGTCCAATCCGCAATAAAAATCTGCTCAGTCTCAAACTTCAAATTGATGAGAATAGAATTATTCGGGTAGGAGGAAGATTAGAAAACGCTGAAATTGCTTTTGAGCAAAAACATCCCATTTTACTTCCCTCTCACAACTTGGTAGTTGCAATGATGTTGAAACAAGAACATGAACGGTTGGGACATGCAGGAACTCAAACTGTACTGTCAAATTTCAGATTAAAATATTGGCCTCTGAATGGACTTCGTGAAACGAAGAACATTATACGAAAATGTATCACTTGCTTTAGATTCAGAGCACAGCCTGCTCAGCAAATAATGTCTGATCTACCAAAAAGCAGGGTAGAAATCTCTCGTCCCTTTGTTAGAACTGGTATTGACTACGGTGGCCCTTTTCTCATAAAGTCCTCCAAATTAAGGAAGGCACCTCTCACAAAAGCTTATATAGCTGTTTTCGTTTGCATGGCTACCAAAGCAATACACATTGAACTTGTCACTAGTTTAACAACAGAGGCATTTATTATGACTCTTAAAAGATTTATTTCTCGAAGAGGAAACCCCTCACAGATCTTTAGCGATAATGCTACTAACTTCTTAGGAGCAAAAAATCAGCTCAAGGAAGTGTATGAATTCTTCAAAAATAAAGAGAACTCTAATGATATCATAGAGTATTTATCAACAACCTCAACAGAATTTAAATTCATTCCTCCACGTAGCCCACATTGGGGTGGAATATGGGAAAGCGCTATAAAAAGTGCAAAATATCACATTAAAAGACTTGTCGGAAATGCCAACATCACGTTTGAAGAATTTTACACCATATTAACCCAGATAGAGGCAATCCTCAACTCTAGACCTCTTTGCTCACTTTCAAATGATCCGAATGATATTAAGTCCTTAACGCCAGGACATTTCTTGATAGGTACAAGCTTAACAGCACTCCCTGAAAGAGACTTGACAGAAATGCCTGAGAACCGTTTAAAATTTTGGGAAAGATGTACCCAAATTCAGCAGAACTTTTGGAAACGTTGGTCTGTTGAGTACTTTAATCACCTGCAAAATCGTCCTAAGTGGATGAAAACTCTTCCCAATCTAAAGGTCAATGATCTAGTATTATTAAAGGAAGATGGTTGCCCTCCTCTAAAATGGCCCTTAGCTCGAATAATTGAGATATTACCTGGAAAGGATAATAAAGTAAGAGTAGTTAAGATTAAGACTCAAAATGGAATCTTCGTTCGTACCATAACCAAACTTTGTCCTTTACCCGATTATGACGATACTGAATGATTGTAATGTAGTTGACATTATAAATGTTGTACTTTGCGAAGTGCACTCTTTATGAACGCGCGTTGTGTTCAGCGTGTTTAAAAGAATTTCCAGCGTGTTAAGTAGCGTGTTTTAAGATTTTTGCGTGTCTTAATCAACCCAAGGCGGTGTTGCCGTCGTTCCCCGTTATACTTAAAAAAGTTTTCTCTGTTTTCTTTTGATAAGTTAAGGCGGTGTTGCCGTCGTTCCCTTTAATTATTAAAAAGGTATTCTTTTGTGTTGTTCTGTACATATATGTTATTTATTTCTCAGTTGGAGTTCTTACGCTCTCTCTTTCTCGTTAATGAAGATGGGATCTTCATGGCGGGGGAATATGTTGGGGAAACACCCCAACACGTGTAGGAACTATCGTTTTTCACCGTATAGTTTGGTGATAACACCCTGTATGCATGTAGAATGAATGAGCCATAATTAAACACAAAATCGATTTATTTCACCCCGGGTACAACCCAATTTGTACATTTTATTCAGCAAATTTCACGTTCTTTAAAACCCCTTAGTCCAAACCTAGACGGACGATCCCTTAATGCGATCCTGTACACTAGCTCTGTCGGTATAGTAGTTGGCTATATAGTAGATATAGCCAACTTTCACTCGTAAAGGAAAACGTTTGTAATCGTTTTCAAGTTAATGTATTTTTGTCTCCTTCAGTCTTGTAAACAGCAGTCTGTCAAAGAAAGAAAGAAGATGTTCCCCCTCTCAGATAAAAACCGACGCCGAGTTTTCCCGCGTTATGGTCCCTCCCGAAAGATCATATTTCAGTTCAGTTAAGACGTTCGCTTAAATAGCAGTAAAACGTGCTGTTCTCCGGCCAAAGGTCAAGTTCCTTTTTGGGCCAATTTCTCTTGTATGCACGAATATTAGAAAATATTTCGTGCACCTCAGTTATCTTTGTCCAAGTTTTGGACAAAGACCTCCTTTGTGCTTCTTAAAAGCAATTCTTCGAAGTTAGAAACGATAGCATTCCCGTTCCCGTTGGAACATATAATGGCGGAAGGCAGACTGACATTCCTGGTCAAATTCCTGTAAAGCAAGGCAGGTAAAGCAGTCCAAGTGAAAAGTAAGGTATGCTGTGTGAACGTTAAGTTGGAGAACGAAGTCTTAAAATAATACAGATAAAAACTAATTTCAATAATCAAGACGCTTCAGTAGACATTTTTAAATTTAAGAAACCGTTTGTAATTTTAGTTTTATACTGGAACGAATGATGAGTGATTGAAAGTTTTAGTCTAAGAATTGTATATATATTTTCTATTTAACACTGTTGATTTATCTCCATTATATTTAAATGCAATTTACACCTGCATTATTAAATTATATCAATACCGAATACATGTTTCAATTTCTCACCACCCTATGTTATACTGTTCATTAAAAGTGGTTAATTAGAATACCACACCCTTCTTTATGGTCTTAAGTAATAATAAAAGAATTTGTGTATCCCGACCACTGTATATTAGCTTTTTCAATTTATGCAATATATGAGCAAAATTTTTCTTCTCGGTCCCTCCGTTAAAAGTTTCACGAAAAAATAAAACTCCTACTAGTGGCAGTCAGCCGCCGAATATTTATCTACCCGACGAGTGTTATTCTTGCTCATTTTATCAAGAGGTTTTGTTTTTCCTTAACTTAGCTCCGGTCCTAAGTATAAGCTTTTAAAAAAATAGGATTTGTCTAAGCTCGTAGTCCGCCTATAATGTAAATGTGGTTTCAAACTCGACAAACTCTAGAAAAAATAGAACAGCAATTATCTAACGGTGTTAAGGAATTTTCTATGTTGGTTTTATTTTAGGAAACTTTATCCGCAATTTTCTTTCCATACAATGGATTTTATTATTTCTGAAGGAAATCGCCACTGGCGTGTCTATAGGTAGGTTGTATTTATAATAATAAAATACTAAACTTTATTTTAACAAATGTTTATTATGGATAAATAAGTAATGAAGTACTGAATTTCTTTAATGTCTATATTTTGACATAGAAAATGGATTTTTGCAGAATTTCTTCACCTCACAACTTAGGGTTGAAAATAAGTGAGATGTCGTTATCTAAGTAGTCCTAGTCACCTTCCAGTAGTCGATCGCGAGTACCCAGAGAAGCAATTAGTGGTTATATAGTCTCATCTAGCATATCATCAAGCATCTACAATGTTTCATTTTAATTAACTGCTCCACACAAGTACTGCACTTTTGGGAATAGACCTGCTTTAACCTGCTTTCATTTTAATCTGGAAAAATAATTTCAACGTCTTTCATTTTAAAAGTAGTGTTATATCTTGTCACGAAACCCTTAATGTTGGGAAAACACCCCAACATGCATATTAATCTATCCTTTTTCACCGTAGAGTTTGGTGACAACACCCTGTATGTCCGTAGTATAATTGAGTTATAATTCAAACCCAACTAAATTTATTTCACCGGAGGTCAGGAATTTGTTTATTTAAAACATTGTATTTCAGTTACTCTTTAGTCCGAACCTGGATTGTCGGTAGAATAGATTCAATTATATGAAACAATCGCTGGAAAGCAAGTTCTCACTGCGTCAAGGAAATCGTTATTAATCGTTCCCAATATAATACATCTTTGTCTCCGTCAATGTGGTGTAACAGCAATATGGAAAATAAAGAAAGAACATGTTTCTACCCTCTCAAATGCATTCCACTTTCACGCAATTTACCGCTCTATTCTCCCTCCGCGCCGGTAGGAAAATTTAATTTTAGTACCTGACAAACACTCACCCGTGAAGCAACAATCTTTAGTCGCCACACTGCTTGAATTTGGCGCCAAGAACATCTACCAAGTCGTATATAGCTCTGTTTGATGCCCAGATATTTAGTTAGTTCACTCAAAATTTAAGTTTAGTGGAAGAAAAAAGTAATAAAGTACCTTACAAACACTAAGTCGTGGAGCATCGTTCCAGTTATCGCCCTGCTTGAGTTTGGCGCCAAGAACATCTACCCAGTCGTAGCTCTGTTTGACGCCAAGATATGTACTTGTTTTCTCATTTTGTTTGGACAGATATTTAGAAAATATCTGCTGTACTCTGTTCTTATCCAAGCTTTGATAAGGAACTTTTTCTCAAGACAGAAAACGGTTGAGATGGTTACACGGTTCTTGAATAGTTGTAGGTTGCAATTAGGGGGAGACAGATGTCCTGGGAGCGGGTTCCACTGTGATGCAGCACGCCAGACAAAGGAGTTCTTTTAAAGCCAAGTTGTACGACGAACGGGAGCACCTTGCCATCTATTGTGACTCTTTGACAGGTGCTGCTGGAGGCGGCATGATGCAGACCAACACCTTGGAATACTTACCGTGAAAATATCTGTAAAACAGTAAGATCTGGGCTCGGATCTGGGCGACAGGTCTGCGATGTTTTAGATTATCCAGATCCCGGATCAACTCGCCGACCAGACGCACAGCTCTCTTCGAAATGGAATCCACTAGTTTTAGGGTGTTATTAGGCGCGATACCCCAGATGTGTGAGCAGTATTCTAAGCATGGTGTTATTTGCGCTTTATATTGCAAGGAGTGCAATTCTAGCTCACGTCCGTAACAGAATGTTACACGTGCACCCTGGGTAACGCTAAAGAGTTAGAGCGATTGGCAGCCAATCTATCTGCGGATCTCCTAGCAACTACACATATATGGAAGCAAACCAACCTAATAGCCTTTCTCTCTGGGTGATGTAACCCGGATCTGCCAACTGAATATTGAAGGCATCAGTAGATATAATTATCAAATTTTATCAAGAATATTTAAAGACAATAATATTGACTTAGTGCTAATTCGGGAAACCCACTTACAAGATGAAAATCAAGCTCGATCAAGAGCCATGACATGACTGGTATAAGATATCATCATACATACGGAGTAATAACGTACGCTCGAAGCGATATCGAGGATTTCAAACTGCTCTCCTTCAGCTCAGATAAGGACATCCATAGAATAAAAGTCGAGATTTGAAGATTGAAGGTTGTTAATATATAAAAGACGCCAGCAGCTACCTGGACACCACAAAGTATTTATGCAGGCGATTTCAATAGTCATCACACCAGCTGGAAATATGACGCGAACCACCATAATGGAAAAATGGTCGTGGATTGGGCCATAGAACAGAACCTCCAGCTAATATTCGATGCCAGACAGAGCCTCCTTTAGATCTGTTGCATGGAACAGAGAATATAAGCCTGATTTCACATTTGTAACATCAAATGGATATGGCCAACCTATAAATATATCAAAAACCGTTCTTCTCAACTTCCCGAAAAGCCAGCATCGACCCATTATATTGAAAGTAGGCATCCAAATCCCACTTATAAGATCTTTCTCCAGGCTTAGATGGAACTTCCAAAAAGCAAACTGGACAAAGTTTAAATTAGACCTGGATAGTTGTATCCGATGGATCCCACCCAAAAAAGGAATTTACAAAAGGTTCGTAGGGACTGTCATTTGCGTAGCGAGAAAACATATCCCTCGGGGCTTCCGAAAGGAATATATTCCAGGCTGGAATGCGGAATATGAGTCCATGTACAAAGACTTCCTCGAAAGCGGACACTCTGAAATATAAGATGAACTGTTACACCCTCTCGATGCAGCCCGCAGGGAAAAGTAGATGAGAACGACCGAAGAAAGTGATTTCAAACACTCAAGCAGGAAAGCATGGAGCCTACTAAGAAAATTGGGCGCGGGTAACTCTCCTACATAAAATGATAGTGAAATCACACCAATTCAGGTCGCTGATCGCATAGTAACTACAGTTCGTATTTAGAACTGAATAACTTGAGGAACAACAGTTCGGCTGAGTCCCCCTCTCAAGGCCTTTTGATGTCGAAAAGATTGCTGATTAGCAGCAGCTGATCAGCCAATAAAGCTTCAGGATTCGATGGAATTCATAATGATTTTTTAACAAACACTGGTCCTCGCACTAGAAGATGTCTAGCTGATTTCTTTTCTGACATAGGTACTTAATACCGGCACCATCCCCAAGGAAGTTTAAAAACAAAAATCATAGGTATCCTTAAACCCGGTAAACCAAAAAACACCGCAGAAAGCTACCGAGCAATATCACTTCTAAGTGCGTGCTATGAACTCTTGGAAAGACTGATCCTGATATTCCAACATACCCCAAGAGGGCTTCCGTGCGAGACGTAACTACACAGGCCACGTACTGATCTTGACAACCTTCATAGAAGCGGGATTTCAAGAAGTACTAAATACGTCAGATGTGTTTATAGACCTAACGGCAGCTTATGATACCGTCTGGAGGCAGGGACTTCTGTATAAATTCCTAAGAATCATAGATAACAGAAAACTAAGGCACTACTTGGGAACAACAGCGAGCACTCTACGTAGCTTTGCTCTGGGTCTCGTATACTGTACCGCGGAATACGCTGCTCCTGTATGGTTAAACAAATGACATGTCCACAAACTCGACACACAACTGAACTGTACGATGCACAACATCACGGGATGCATTAAGTCCACCCGGACATACTGGCTATCAACACTCAGCCACATTGCTTTGCCACAGCTCAAAAGACAAGATGATATAGCTCACCAATATCATAAAATAAGGGCTGATCAACAACTTCCCATATATGAGAACAGTGGTAAAGCAACTTTTTTTTTTGAACAAGATGATCTTTGTGGGATACTTGAGAGATAGTTCATAGTTTAAGACTTATAAGCTTTTATGGATTCGACTGTAGTTAATACCTATTACCTGTTTAGAAAATGTTTATACCACCCATTAGAAAGTGGGATGTGATAATGCTTCTGACCAGGTAATAGTATATTGGTGATCAATCCTTAGATGGAAGAAGCACACTTTCAATAGTATTTTAAATATTGTTTAATCATAAAAAGTTAGATGGAGCACAAAAGCGAGTTCATCTAGCTACTGGAATTTAGACTGAATTTGGAAGAGTACTTGATTTCACTAAGTTAGGTTAGAAAAAAAATACACAAAAATTATGATATGAGTTTACAGAGACGAAAAAATTTTCAATTGAATAATATATTATAGTAAAGAGCTTTAACGATTTAAACGTGTTTTTCGCTAGGTCGTTGTTATAGATGAAGTCAATATTTGTATTATCTTTTAAAAAAAAGGACTACATTGATAGAGACTCGGAAATTCCTCCTTAGGGAATTAAATGCCTTTGAAAATGGAATCCAAAAATATAATATCTCATTATGTTCTCACAGAATTATAATTAGTTTTCGGCATTAGAGGCCACAATTCGACCTAGTACGGTAACATACAAAGACATTTAACCTAAAGAGACGGGACACATGGTTCTTTTAACATTGAGTCACATTCTAAGGTCGATAGACGTAGCGTTGCCAAATTTAAAGTTTACGAGTTACTGGAGACCCAGGAAATAGCCAATAAACTAGTAACAAAACGAGACACCAGTCATATTGATTTGTTTTTTCGATGCTGTCATCATATAAACATACTATTTTCATAATAAATTATAACACTAAATAGCTAGTTTCCCCGTTTTTGATCCCTCAAAAACCGGTTCTAAAGTTTTACATGCCAATCCGGCAATGCCGCTTCCCTTGGTCCCGCCTTGTTTTACCCCCAAAATATATGCGCGTAGTAAAGTAAGTGCACAAATAGATTGAGAGCATTGAAGGTCGACGACCGAGGTCTCTTCACCATTCGAAGTATATATACTAAGTTGGTAACTTTTCGAAACCAGTAAAGGCACTGCTTATCTACTTTAACACATGTTTATCTACTTTAATTATATTATATACCTAATCCGGGTACTTCCCATGTCTAAAATAAATAAAACATATATTTTAAGTAGGTCTGATTGTTTATTAATGCAATAGCTTTTTAGAAATACCTTAACAATTTACTGGTTTAGCAAATCTAAATAAACCAATTACAGAAAATTTGATTCATCTGCGCTAAATACACTCGTGTTCCAACATTACTAAAAAATACTCTAGATTAATTTTACAAGCCTTTATTTACTTTCACCTGTGGGTCTGTCTGTAATCAAATCTTGCAAGCTGAATTAGAACTACTTCTAAAAGTCCGATTGACTTGAAATTTGGTACACGTTTATAGTTCCAATGACAATACAATACTATAATGTTGCTAAGTTTATTTTTGTCTACGGGCTGACCCATAACTCTGAGCGGAGTAATGTGGGTTACCTAAATTCACTTTTCGCATGGACCACCATTCGCTTTGCTAGCTGCGGGGGCGAGAAAAAAACTGTTTAGAAATATAACCTTAGAAAAAAACCGACGGGGTTTGAACCCGGATCGCCGAAGTGAAGGCTAACCATGCAGACATCTAGACCATCAGAGGACACACAAACGACTAGTTGTATCGCGAAGTACATGAAAACAGTTTATTGCGCAATCCTGCTTAGAGTTATGGAGCAGCCCCTAGACATAATTGTTAAGTTTATACCTCCACCGTTTCAAGGGTGGGGGAGGGGAGCACTACCTAAATATGTCCGATTTCGTGTGAAATTCGTACATGGGGGTTTTTAGGGACAAGGAATATAAATTTTTTATCAGATTTTGTAAATTCAAAATGCCGGATTCAAAATGACTTTTATTATAGACTACACATCTAAGTTTTATAAATAAGAATATAATATTTACTAAATTTGTGGTTCTGCTATCCCGTAACGCAAAAAAGTAAAAAATAAATAAACGCAAAAAAAATAAAAACAAGCTTTTAATTAAATGCACTAAAAAGAAGAAAATAAAATTTGAAGTTAATCAAATTAATTATTTTGTTACATTAAACATTTTTATATGATATAAAAGCTTGTCGCGAGAAATTTAAACACGAAAATCTTGGCATTTAGCAGATTTTTTTTTCAGTTTAGTAGCATTTATAATGAAATGAAAATATATTTTTAATAGGTATTTAATAGAAGAAAATAGTTATTAAGCTACTTTTTGGATATATGTGTAGTCATTAACCAGATATTTGTCATGTTTATATGTTTTTAAATAAAATTAATGATTTAATTTTTCGTTTAACCATTGAGAGCAGGAAAATCCTATGTATCACAAAAACGTTTAAATCGGGATAAAATTGCATATTTTTGGTATCTCATAAATTCCGTGTTCAAATTTGAAATTATTCAGGAAATAAGTTTTTGGAAATTTTGTTTCAATATTAGCTGCTGAATAGTATATTATGCAATGACCAATCATTATGACATTCGCCTAAGGCTCATGTCATATTCCCATGCTCGGCCCTTAATAGCCGTTAAATGTAAGTTGAATATACTTTTTCTACGAACATTAACCCTAAATTATATTAACCCTGCATTATAAAAATCTCTCGATTTTTTTAAACAACTATTTTCATACTTTTTCCCAAATACCTTCTTAGGTAGAAATCATTGCTTTTTGCTACCAGCACTTATTTGCTTGCAAAAAGCAGATAAGTATTATATACACGTTCCTTTTAAAATTTCGTTCCAGCTCATGTGGAAAGTGACTTTTCCGCAATCAACTTGCAGTCGCGTTCGGAAAAGTATCACTTTCCGCATTCATTAGCAAAATAACTATTTTGTCTTAACTAACCTTCAGAATCCATATCTAATCCAAACTAACTCAATTTAACCCACACACTATAAATAAAACATAAATATATTTTAAATAATGAACCCGAATAAATACCATCATTTAAAATTAAACGAATTTACTTTATTAAAATTATTATTATGATGGACTCACATTTCCAAAGTTTACGCCTATGAACTGTCCTTGCTTTCGCTCAGGTGGGCGCGGGCAACACTACATTTAGTAGTGGGGACGAAGTTTGTTCACGGCCAGGATTCGGCCGCGATAAAAGTTTGTACGCGATACATTAAAATATAAGGAGGCGGGACAATCGATTTGTTGATATTTGATACAAGATTTCGGATTTTTATGAATGAGTTGTCGGGTCTCTTTAGGTTAAATGTTTTTGGTCACATGTATCATACCCAGCGATGTGAGAAAAAGATGAACCTATTTCCCATTTCCTTTTGACGCGGGTTGTTATACCTTCGTTGTTTTTTGGTACAAACCGTCTTGATTTACAGCAGAAGTTTGACTGAAATATGGTACCTAATAGGACACTCAAGGATATTTCGGTACACAAAATTAAATTGCAGATCAATTTCAACAACTAAAGTAGTGGTTTTAAAAAATATATTTTTTGCTCTTTAAATTATTTCAAATTCTGTTAGTGAATACAGAGATTTTCAATAAAATACCATTTTGGGCATCATTTTCGAAGGCCTATAACTATCTCCTCATAAAGGCATTCTAGGATTCGTATCAATATGAAGCTTATAATTTTTGTCCAAAAAGCGTTTATTTCTGTAATTTTCTATTTCTATTTCCGAACATCAGCCTGTACTTTTCATTGATTTTATGATACCGCTAAGTATGAATAAATTTTGTAATAATTTTTACTGTTTTTACTAAATGCATAAATGAAATAAATTAGTCTAGGGAATTAAAATTATCAGAGAATAATTGCAATCTATTTTTACTAATTCTGTTCAAGTTTGCATTCCAGAAGGCTATTAAGTATTTTAATGGAAAATTGTATAAATAACATGTGAATGAACTGGAATGAAAATAATCAGTTTTTCGCGCTCGCTGACAAGGTAAAAATGCAGAATTAATTGATGATGTTTTGTTTGGTTTAACGGTGTATAATATCGTTAAACTCTGACAATGGAGTGCCCAAACCACTACTACAAATCAATCAAAGCAAATTTAGCAAATGGCCCAAATAAAATTTCCGCTGATTTGCAGCTTATCAAAGGGCGGTGCACATAATCCGATAAAAAGCGGTTTTCACAAAATTTTATTATTTTATTTGAGCTTTTATTTGGTTTTTAGATCTATTCGGTATTGGCAAGTAATATTCAAACCTTATGATTTTGAATTCTGCAAGAGAGTGTCAAAATATGATTTAGTTTGGGTTAGTGTGCCAAAAGATGAACTTGACTATACTTGAAAAATTTTACCGCCAT
>JAEQML010062080.1:0-24884 GCA_016904865.1 Pissodes strobi | reverse complement strand
AATTGCATGGTTGACTGTCCTTTCTTAACCTCTTCGATTGGTCTCTCAATTCCTGCAAGAAATACTCGTTTCAGATCCTTGTTTCATCAGCCATTCAAGAGGACTATTATTGGCTCCAGATCGTTCTTGTGTAGAACGGCTTGTACTGCCAACTCTCTTCCTGACGATTTTGACTTTTTTAACATGTCATACAGTGGTTTTGTCAATCTATTGCAGCAATATAAGATTAGCCAGTAATTTTGTTGGACTGCCATTTTTAATTTAATTTAACTTGTTTTTCTTTTATGACTTATTGCTATTGCATTTGTATTTTGGAATAATTCTAAATGTTCATAAATTTCAAAACTTTCTAATTTTTATTTTACATAGTATGTTACATTGTGATACTGTTCCCTACATTGTGTTGATATAGTATATAATATTGTTGACTTTAATTTTAATTTTATTGTGATGTTTTATGATTGCTTTTGTATGTTTTAATTATGTATTTTTTTGTACTAAAATTGGGTTAGGCCCGTTGATAAATAAATAAATAAATAAATAAATAAATTTCGTCCCGTAAATGTACTTTATGTAACGTGAGGTTACTCTTTTAAAAGGTATGTTATAGGTTGTGTTTCTATATTTGATAGTTAAAATTCTTTATAATTTAACTATCGTCCGGCCGGTCTTTCCATGGTCTAGAGAGTTTTTTGTCGAAATGATGCTGATCGCGTGGTGCGACGTGCAGCTTCGCAGCAAGTAGTAAAGAGCCTTAATTGGGGCCAACCACGTAGCTGTGTGGGTTGGAAAAATAGCCACAGACCACTGCCAGTGATTTCCACTTCTGTGAGACCAGATGTAAAGAACAAGCAAGTAGGCCCCTGTAATTACTTATCTTATTTTTATCGAACTTACCGTTAAGTGACTTTTAATACCTGATATTATCTTGATTAGCCAATATCTTGCTAATATCACCGTAATTATTTGATTTACCTTTTTTGTATTACGTATGTACATTTACCTAAATGCTACACCCATACTATAGTTAGATAATTACTTTCCGTTTTTTATCAAACGTACCGTTAAATAACTTTAAGTAGTTTATTATCTTGTATATATTACTGTTTCTTACCATCATCACTAACCTCAAAAATAAATGTTTGTTTATATTTTGCTCCATCGAATTTTACCAATTTGCAACAAAATTAATAGTATTTAGCGGTAGAAATTTACTTCAAAACTGGATTTAACCGCTACCTAGCCTGTGAAATGGTTTTTGTATGGAATTAGTGGCTATTTTTGGGTTTTTGGCCATAGTCAGAAAGCTAACCTAGAATGTCGGGCACATGCTCCAGTTGTTTTCAGGCATGTATTTTATGTAATGTAATTTATGTGTTCCAAAAATCAACAATACAACACAGCAACCGTCTTACAGCCTTGGAGGCAGAATTTGAGGAAAATCTTAGATGTAACTGACTTAATGCAGGGCTTCTCAGAGGAGGTAGAAAGTATAAAAACGTGTTTTGCATCTACCCTTGACGACATTAAATCCTATGTTAAGACTGAGATAGAGGGTTTAAAAAACATACACAGGGAGAACCCATGGAGTGTTGTTACTCCAAGTATCAGTCAGGTTCCGGAGGAAGATCTTATCCTGGAAAGGCAGGAACGTCAGAAGAGATCTAATAATGTTACGATATTCAACGTTCCTGAGGGTGACGACAGAAAACAGGTCGAAGGAATTCTTGGACAGCTGTCCACTAATCCTCCTGACATTTTGCACTTATGCAGGATGGGAAAACCAAATTCAAATCAGGCTCGAGCTCTGAGAATGGTGCTGAGGTCAGCTGGGGATATGTCCAACATTGTAAGAAATCGCCATAAGCTCAAGGGAAAAAAATCTATTTAAACTTTGACCTTACCACTAAACAAAGAGATGTTGAGAAGAAACTTAGCCAAGAACTTCATGATCGGCGTGCTAATGGCGAACATGTATCCATGAGGTACCGCAATGGAATTCCTTATATTTTTACTAAAAAAACTAATTCATGGGCCTTATTTATCAAATCAGCATTCCAGTAAACATCATACCCTCAACATTTATTATCAACATGTTAGAGGCCTTCGAACCAAACTAATAGATCTTCAGACTAGTGTGATTTCTAATAACCACTCAGTGATTGTTATTGGTGAAACTTGGCTCTCCGTTGACATCCCTGATGCTGAACTTGGCTTTTTCAACTATAATATATTCAGGTCAGACAGAAACATCATACCAGCAATTCGTCAAGGGAAGGAGGAGTGTTGGTTGCAGTCTCAAAAGAGTTACCTAGTGTTCTTCTTAACTCGAGCCCTGATCTGGAGCAATTGTTTATTCTGATCGGATCGGGTACAACAGGATTTTGATTCGATGCATCTATTGCCCACCAAGATCATCTACAGATAAATATACCTTATACAGTGATAACAAAGATACACTTCCTGAAAAATTCCAGTGTCAAATGCTATTGTTCGGAGATTTTAACATTCCAAATACTACTTAGTCATCCGACCAGTTCTGTTCACATGGATCCTGCACGCCAGACGCTACTGCTCAGGAGTCAACACAGGTTATTTCAAACATGTGTGCTTTTCATAACCTATACCAATTAAATAATGTTCAAAACCACATGGGCAAATTGCTTGACTTGGTTTTTGGGCAGAGTAACACCTCCACAACTGTAACTGCGGCTGATGATCCATTGGTTCCCGAAGACAATTACCATCCTGCACTTGTTGTCTCTACTCAAATTTCAGGTACCCATACAAACCACATAAGTGAGCGCAAAGATGAGTATTTTTAGGATTATAGCTCAGTTAATTTTATTGTATTAAATAACTATCTTGGAGAAGTCAACTGGGATTTAATTCTACGGCAATCTTCTCTTAATGACACAATAAACACTTTTTACGATGTACTTTATTCAGCAATACAATTAGTTGTGTCTTTAAAAAGGGTGTCCCAGGGTCATTTTCCAATATGGTTCAGTCCAGCCCTTAAAAATTTAATTGTTTTGAAGAAACAAGCGCACAAGGCTTTTAAAATGACTGGTAATAGGGATATAACTACGTTGCATTTTCTTCTCTAAGATCTCAATGTAAAGCTCTAGTGCATGTTATGATCAGTTTGTTTACAACTCTGAGATGGCCATAGTTAACCAGGGAAATATAAAAAATTTCTGGACCTATATCAACTCCCAACGCTCTATTACTCACTTGCCAACAGAAATGTTTTGTGATGATAAACATTGTGGCTTAGGACCTGAGCTGCCAAACTTATTTGCTGATTGCTTTAAGGGACTGTACTCAACCAGGAACGGCACTATTGTGGAGTCCCCGTCCTTTAACGGTATTACTGTTAATAATTTTCATATAGATATTTCGACCATATAGGAGGAAATTTCTAGATTAGACATCAACAAGAGCCCAGGCCCAGACGGTATACCGCCAGCATCTTAAAATCATGCAGATTTGTGCTATCCCGCCCTCTTTTTATTATGTTTAATAAGTCCCTCAAATTGGGATACTTTCCCAATTACTGGAAGGTTAGTTATTTAACCCCCATATATAAGGCTGGTGATAGGGCAGATATGACCAACTACAGCAACTTAAATGTCATCCCCAAATCATTTAACATCCATTCTGCAAAAAGTAATAACACCTCAGCAATTTGGATTTCAGGCTAAAATATCAACAGAACTTAACTTGTTGAGTTTTGGTGGTTACCTATCGGACGTCTTGGACAATGGTGGAGAGGTGCACACTATCTACACTTACTTTTCCAAGGCGTTCGATATAGTGAAGTCTTGTTAAATAAACTGAGTGTTGCAGGTATTGGGGGTGACTTGTTGAAGTGGATTGGCAGTTATTTGTCAGATATGGTCCGGATTGTTAAAGTTAATGGATTTAGGTCCACTGAAATTAAAGTTCCTTCAGGGGTACCTCAGGGTTCACATCTGGGGCCCCTGTTGTTTAACCTTTATATGAATGAAACCATCAGTGTCTTCAATTTTCAAGATTTCTGTGTTTTGCAGACGATTTAAAGTGTTTCCTACAAGTTTCATTTATTAACGATACGATCTACAATCAGATCTGTCCAGGCTGGAGAATTGGTGTGTTCAAAATTGCATGGATTTAAACCCCAGCAAGTGTCATAGTATCTCTTTCTCTAAGAAGCGTGCACCAACAACATTCGCTTATGGAATAGCCGATACCGCTTTGACTCATGTTTCAACCTCAAAAGATCTTGGTGTTCTAATGGACAGCACACTATCAATTAAAACTTACATTAATGATGTTGTTTCTAGGGGACTGAAAATGTTGGGATTTGTGTAAAGATATACAAGGGATTTTACGAATCTTTCTGCTATTCGATTGTTATATTGTACTTTAATCAGACCATTGCTGGAATACGCTTCATCGGTTTGGAATCCACTTTATGTGTGCCATATTCATAACCTTGAACAAGTACAAAAAAAATTCTTAAGATATATGGCTTTCAAAACAGGGATTCATCTAACTGAGGGCTCCCACTATGACTATAGTATTTTGTATGAGAGATTTTCTTTTGCTCCTCTCAAAGTACGTAGAGAACATAGATACATAATAAACCTTTATAATATATATAATTCTACTGTTTTTTGTCCAGATTTATTACAGTCTATTGGCATGTTGGTCCCTTCAAGAAATACACGGCCTCATCAGTTATTTTTCCAACCATTCTGTAGACTAATGTAAAATATAACACCTTTACATCGAGATCGGTGAGACTTGCTAATAATTTATCACCTAACATTGACTTTAGTGTAAAGGAAGAGAACTTTGTGCGTTTTATTATAGAATTTCATGTTTAATGTTGTCGGGCGTTAATTTAATAAAATTCTTTATTTTTTTCTTCTGTGATAGTTGTAATTTGTGAAAAATTTGTGTATATTTTCTAATTTAGTTAACCTTTGATGTTTTCATTTTCTAATTTAGTTAACTTGTGGATATAATTTATTGTTATTAAATTATCGTATAATAATGGGTAAGGCCCGGAAATTAAATAGATAAATAAATAAATAATAAAAATTGGTATTAGTAATACTTACTTCCTTCATTATCGTCTCTAATTTTATCTCGGTTGACGAATGTTTTGCTAATACTATAGTATTCATCTGATTTTTTTTCTATTGCGTATACCCACTTCAATGCTACCCAGTAATTGTAATTTACTGCAAGCCTAATGGCAGAAGACCACACTAGGCTTTTTTCCATAAGCAGGTTACCGAATTGAGCTCACTTCGATTTCCCCCTATAGATCTTCGCTGGTTAAACCATTTCATTTACAATTTTCTTAAACTGTTTATTTGTCCAATGATATTATTGCTGCCATAGGATTAATTTACAATTGTTTTCTTTAGAGGATTAATCTTTATTAGGGGCGTTCTGTGATTGTCTGTTACTTAGTCGGAACTTTATAAATTCAGATGTTAGTTTTGCACTATTGATGCTTTAAAATTTAGGATCAAGGGTTAATGATTTTATCATTTGAGTGAAACATAGCTAAAGGAATAATTACTATAATCTCAATTAGATTTGAGACCTAATTAATGTTGCATTGTGCATTAAATGTCTCAGACTATATTTGATCTCTAAATAAATAGCTTAAGATCTGCGATGTTTATTTTGATATGCTAAGGTCAAGGTGAAGTTGAATTTATAGAAGTTCTCTTCTTCTTCTTCTTCTTTTAATAGGACAAGGATGTCCTGTTCTCTTCAACGTACAGCCTCATTCCTGCGACGCTGATGTTCAGCTATCGTACCAACGCTTGGGTGGTCTTCCAGGTAGTCTTTTGGTTTTCGGCTTTGCAGTGCGTACTATCTTTACCAGACCGTCCTCTCCCATTCTCTCCACATGGACTCTCCATTCTCGGCGTCTGCCTCTGGACCATCTCCCGATATCCTGGATCCCGCATTCGTTCCTTATCTCTTCGCTTCTTCTGTGGTCGAGGAGAGTGTTTCCTGTAATGGATCTTAGAGTTCTCATTTCCGTAGTGTGAAGGAGGCGTTTCGTATAGCTGTTATCTGCTCGTGTTTATACGGCCTAGGTCATTAATGGTCTCACACTGGATTTATAGATTCGTACCTTGCTCCGAATGCTCATGTGCTTGTTTCTCCAAATAATATCCCTCATGTGCTTGTTTCTCCAAATAATATCCCTGAGATAGCCTGATATTATAGCTGCTTTGGTGGTCTGGTCTTGAACTTCTCTTCCATGGTTTCTGCTTCTGGTGACGTTCACTCCCAGGTACTTGAAATTCATCACTTGCTCAATGCTTCGTGTAGGCTGCGAGCTTGCATCTTATGAGATCTTTAGCTATTACCAGGGATTGTGTTTTTGGCCGATATGGTCATTTTTTCGCAGAGAGTTTAAACCTGTACAGCAATATCTGTAGCTCGTCTTCGTTTTCAGACATTATTACCGCGTCACGCCGTTTCTTTGTTGCCCATTCTATATCCCCTGCCCGGCGCTTTTACATCGTTGATTATCTTGTCCATTATCAGGTTGAAGAATATCGGGCTAAGACTGTCTCCCTGTCTTATGCCGGTGTTTGTGACTATTTGTCTCGTCAGCTCAGTGCCTACCTTAATAAATGTCTTATTGATTGTGTTTAGTTCCTTTATGACTGCTACAACTCTAGGATCAATAGCACGTTTGTTCAGTAATTTTTCGATGTCGTGCAATCGTACTCTGTTGAAGGCTTGTGTTAGGTCTACAAAGCACATATATAATGCTGGTTTGTTAAATTTTATCGCCTTTTCTGTGATTTGACGTATGATAATTATCGCGTCAATAGTGGACTTATTAGGCCTAAGCCCCTGTTGTTCTTAATTCGTTCCAGTATTCGCCACTTCCTCCGCGAGTATCTTGGTGAGCAGCTTCAGGACCGCGCTCAGCAGACTGATTCCTCGGTAGTTTTCTGGGAATTTTTACGCCCTTTTTAAAAATTGGCATCGTAATGCTTTTTTTCCAGGTACTTTCTTGGAGGTGATTATCCTGTTAAAGAATGCTCGTCCACCAAAATATCTCCTCCATACTTGTCCGGTCCTGGCGATTTTCGATTTTTGAGCTTGGGGATGGTTTGTTTTATTTTTTCCCTTGCAATGCATTGTTCCTGGTCGTGGTGTTGTTGTGATAATATGTCCACCTGATTTTCCGTAGCGTGGTCCTCTATTGTTTGTATACAGTTTCTGAAATTGTGTTTCCCATTATTTAACTGTGATTGCGGATGGTTGGATATATTCGTTGATTGGCTTTTTACGGTTTCTAAGCATGTTTCACACCTTCTTTTGTCCTCCATATAAGTCTCGTTCCATGTCGTTAGAGAATCTTTCCCAATAATTTCTCTTTATCCTGCCAATATCTGTGTTTACTCTGTTCCTTTATTCCTTATATTGTTCGTAAGTAATTGTGTTAAGTATGCGTTTTTCTTGTCTGCAGCTAAGGTCTTCACTTCTGGCGTAAACCAGGACTTCGCGTATCTTTTATTGTTTATGGTAACTTTTCGTTTTCCTACCGCCTCTTCTGCAGTGCTAATGATGTTTGGGGATAGCTTCATCCATGCAGTTTCCCAATTGACGTTATCCTGAATTTTGTTTTCTGTTTTTTTTTGTTACAGCCTCCTTTGGTATAGATATATGGTGGTGTGGTCTCTTCTACCTGTTCTGGTTTTCTTTTGTAGGTGTGCTGCACGGAAAGTGGCATTTTTGTAAGTACTAGATTGTGATCGGATCCAGTGTTTGCGGAAGTAAGGACTCTGACGTCTAGCACCTTGGAAGGATGGATGTTCCTGTTTGTTATTGCATAGTCAATTACAGATTTTTGACCCCTTGTATTCACAAAGGTGTATTTGTGTTATGCTTCGTGGGGAAAAAATGTGTTGTTTATTTGGAGTTCGTTGTGTGCGCAGAGGCTTATCAGTCTCTCCATTGTCGTTGATGGTTTCTTCGTTAAGGCGGTTTTTTATTCCTGCTAGGGCATTGTTTCCGATTCTCGCATTAAAATCGCCAAGAAGAATGACTTCATCTTGTTTCCGTAGTTTATTCAGCAGGTTCTGGAGACCGAGATAGAAGTTTTCTCTCTCCTCTTGTCGCTTGGCAACATCAGGAGCGTATACACTGATAACGTGTGTTCTTGTTTTCTTTTCATTTTGGAACATGAATGTTGTCAGCAATAGTCTGCCGCTGATATATTCTATGGACTCAATGTAATCCTCCAATTTTTGATTTATTATTAGGCCGATGCGACGCCTGAGGACACCCTTACATCTTTGTTTTTACTACTATATATGAGTACGTAATCTTCGAGTCTTGTACTGCCTTTGCCTTTCTTCTTTGTTTCTGATATGGCGCAGATATCCATATTATTTTCCTTTATTTCAATGATAATATCCTGACCCTTATTGCTAAGGGAGGTGACATACCAACATCCTATGCGCAGTACTCTTTGTTTCCTTATTCGCTTATACCTTATTCTCGCCGGGTCGTCGTAAATGCTTCCCATCCCATCCGAGGCTGCTCCGTCCGTTTAATAGAAGTTGCTTTATTGTTTCTCGATATGGATATATTAAGGTATTTTTCTAAATTTTACTGCCCAAATCCAAATGCTTAAAATTTATTGATATATTCATACTAGAAAATTTAGTGACGCCTTCGCCCAGCGTTCAACAACTCTACGACCCACACCTATAAATATTAACACCGCTGAGTGAACCAGGCATATGGACCGATTGTTAAGCAATTAACTAATCGTGTTACAATCTTGGGGTGTAAGGGGTAGCGTTAACATCAGGACATCAATGCTACCCAAATGCCAACCTCACCTGCTCGAGTGGTGACCCCGGCCACCCGGTGCACCCTGCTAGAAAACGATCGAGGCAATGGCGACCGATTATTGGCGGTATAACCATACGTAACAGAGATACAGAATTAAATCCCTGTATAAAGTGGAGGAAGGCAACGGGATACCACCTTCACTACTCATCCCAAGAGAATCACATAAAACACATGAAATCCTATGATGAATGCATTTAACCCAAAATTGTTCGGAGTTATAAATCGTTCCCCAATCGGATCTCCGGGGGAACTGTGTTAAATGAAGTCAGGAAGGAGAGACTAAGTCTGCGAAGCGAAGTAAGGGTTGGAATGTGCGTAGCTTATATGAGGCCGGAAAACTGGCCAACCTACTAGAGTAGAGGAAATGAAGAGACTGAAGATGGACATTCTAGGTGTCGCGGAAACGTGGTGGCCTCAGGCTGGAGTATGTCACGTTTCTGGAGGGGTCATGTTCTATTCAGGAAATAATGACAGAAATCATAGAAAGGGAGTAGGAATAGTCCTGACTGAAAGGTTATCCAGATCTGTAATAAATGTTCTCCCTTTCTCAGACAGAATCATATTACTTAAACTATACGCCAAACTAGTCAACATCAATGTCATCCAGGTGTATGCACCCACAACAGTTTAAACAGAAGATGAGATCGAGACGTTTTACAAAGAATTAAAGCAAGTACTCAAACAAGTTAAAAATCATGAGATAAACATGATTATGGGTGATTTCAACGTCA
Source organism: Pissodes strobi (assembly GCA_016904865.1). Lineage (NCBI taxonomy): Eukaryota > Metazoa > Arthropoda > Insecta > Coleoptera > Curculionidae > Pissodes > Pissodes strobi. The sequence goes on along the minus strand of JAEQML010062080.1, from coordinate 15,255 downwards.
AAGTGGGAGAAGGAAGATTTGAAGCATTGGTGGGACCTTATGGACTAGGATTACGCAATGATCGTGGCGAAGGTCTTTGCCAATTCTGCCAGGAGGAAAACATGAAAATAACCAACACATGGTACAAGCTGCCACCTAGACGCTTATATACGTGGAAGGCTCCAGGAGATCGCCCAGACAACATAATCCGCAATCAGATCGATTACATACTCATCAACAAACGTTATGGGACATCGGTAAAGAGACTATGCACCTATCCGGGTGCCGATGTGCCCTCAGACCATGTTGTCTTGATGGCGGTAATCAAAATCAAAATTATGACAATCAAAACCCATGTACCACAGCGAAAGATAGATTACGAAAGATTTAAAGATGAAGAAACAAAACAACAAAGGTACCAAAAATCTTAATGAAAAAATACTGACAACCATAGATTCACAGACGGTAGAGGAAGCTAACATGGGTGACGTATGGGAAGAAACGGAGGCTGCCATGACCAAGCACAAAAACACGATTGGATGACAGATGAGGTACTGGCGCTGTTTGAGGAACGAAGAGGGTACAAGAACAAGGGGAATGGTGATAACTACAAAAAAAATCCAGAAAGTCATTAGAACAAAGATAAGAACCGCTAAGAATGAATGGCTGAAACAACAATGTGAAGAACTAGAACAACTACAAAGAATACACGATGACTTCAACCTACACAGAAGGATAAAAGAGACGACAGGAGTATATAGAAAGAGTCCATTCTCTAATGTAGAAAACAATCAGGGAGAATTAGCGCAGGATGATCAACAGCGTAAAATCATATGGGAAAACTATATTAGCAACATTTTTGCCGATGAAAGACCTGCTGTTGAAAATGTAGACGACAAAGACCTCTCTGAACCTCCCATCACAAAAGAAGAAATTATAAGAGCGATCAATACATCCAAAGATAGAAAGGCGATTGGCCCAGACCTCATACCTGTCGAGTTGCTCAAACTATTGGACGACAAAAGCATCACAGTTCTTCAGACGATATTTAATCGAATCTATAACACAGGCGAATATCCCGCCAAATGGTTAACATCGAATTTTATCCCTTTGCCAAAAAACAACAATGCAACAAAATGTGAAGACAACAGACTAATCAGCCTCATGAGTCACACACTGAAGATATTCCTTAAGATTATCCACTACAGAATATCAATAAAGTGCGAAAGAAACATCGGATCCACACAATTTGGATTCAGACGAGGTTTAGGCACGAGAGAAGCATTAGGTGCGATTCAAGTACTAATTCAGAACTGCAACGATCAGAGAAAGGACATAATGCTGTGTTTCATCGATTATGAATAGGCGTTCGACAGAGTCCAACATCATAAACTGATCCAAATCCTAAATAGATTGGACATAGACCAAAAAGACATCCGCTGCATTCAAAGCCTATACTGGAACCAAATGGCTGAAGTCAGAGTTGGTAACGATCTCACAGAAGCAAGACCAATTTGTAGAGAGGTCAGACAAGGATGTGTTCTCTCCCCACTTCTCTTCAATTTATATTCTGAAGCCATCTTTCAGGAAGCCCTAGAAGAACGCAACGTGGGCGTTAAGGTGAATGGTGTATGAGTCAACAATATTCGTTATGCGGACGACACAGTTCTATTTGCAGATAATATGGAGGATTTGCGGGATATGCTTGGGATTGTCGGTGAATGCAGTAAGAACATGGGCCTCAATATCAACACCAGGAAGACCAAATTCATGATAATTGCTCGGAAGCCACAAGAATTTCAAAACTCAAGCCTAACATATGAGAATCAACCAATAGAGCGAGTAAATAAATTTAAATATCTAGGAACGTGGCTGTGTGAAAACTGGGAATCAGACACAGAAATCAGATGCCGGATTGAAAATGCCCGCAGTGCGTTCATGAAATTCAAAAAAGTGCTCACCAATACTGATTTCGATCTTGGCTTGAGAATTAGATTTGTCAAATGCTATGTCTGGACAGTGTTGCTTTATGGCATGGAGGGATGGACACTGAAGGTGAGCACTATGAACAAGCTGGGAGCATTCGAGATGTGGGTCTATAGGCGTGTACTGAAGATTCCATGGACTGCAAGAAGAACCAACGATGAGGTCTTGAGAATAATCAATAAAGACCGCGAACTGTTAGACACCATTAAACGTCGAAAAACAGCATACCTGGGCCACGTAATACGCAACGAGAGGTACCAATTCCTGCAATTGATAATTGAGGGGAAGATTGAGGGAAAGAGAGGAATCTGCAGGAAATAGATGTCATGGCTCCGCAACGTTAGGCAGTGGACAGAACTGAGGACAATGCAAGAACTAATGCATACCATACGTAATAGGGAAGAGTGGACAAATGTGATCGCAAACATCCATTAATGGACATGCAGCAGAAGAAGAAGAAGTTACAATCTTTGATGTTGCACTGTAAGCGTGTAAACCGCATCCGGAGTTTTTAAGCATTCTATTGCTCGAGTACAATTTGTATATATTTTTCACCCTTAGTTATTGCCAGTCGAATATAGCTACTTACTAAGTGCTACGCCACTGAAATTATGAATTGGTACCTGTATGTATGTGGAAATGTTTATTTGAAATTAACAGTGTAGATAGAACGTTACGATTGCAGTGTCAATTTAGATTTCAGCAGAAATGCAGAACAACTGCCCCAATCGTAAAATGGTAAATTTAGTAGATACATTAATAGAACTGGAAATTTAATTTGCACTCTGAGGAAGGAGCGTATCAGGCAGACATTGGTGTTAATTGTTACGTCGGAGATTTTTAATGACATTTACCATAATAAGTAGTTTATATGGTGTACAAGGAAGTAGATACATTTGCAATTCAATCGGAACAAGCAGCAATAACGCTAGATGCTTTTAAGTATTTAAAAACTGCTTTTGAATGTCATATAAACTACTGTTCGAAATAACTTCAATGGATAGGATTTAAATAGGTACAAATTGTAACTAATAAACATAATGATATATTAAGATGTTATACGTAGGTTAACTTGGGTTTGAATGCAAGATGTGTAAAGACAGCACTACTTTTTACCAAAAATTTAACTATAGCGAAAATATATACAAAATGTATTTATATATCAGCTTAACTTACCTAAAAATTACTTTTGTGATATGTTGCGCACATTGCGAGAAATAAATATAAAATATTTATTGAATTAACCCTTTCAGAACAGATTAAAAAATTGTCTTGGTATCAACCCAGCAACAAAAGCAACTCGACTAGAAAAATAAACTGTATTATACAAGTACAAAATAAGTATTTTTATTTCAATTTTTTTCTGTGGAATATAGGTTTTTAGTCGTAAGCAAAGTCTCATCATGCACGTTGAACAAGACCACCTACTACGATGTTGCTCTGCTTTAGAACTGCAAATAGCACATCTTTTGGAACTAGTGCGTATTGGTATGTATGCCGACTGATCTCAGCTTTTTTCTAATGGAACATCTGGCTAGAATCGGCTTACAGCCATTTCTCTACTAGTTCTTCCTTTCCGTGAAGTTTCCATACCTGCTCCCACTAGCCTAGTTACACTCTATTAGGCTCAAACTATTTTCTGAGCATCTTTCGTTAAAGATAATGAATGAGTTAGCTGTAGTCATCATCATCATCATCAATCAACCCTTTCTCGTATCCACTGCTGGATGTAGGTATCCCTCAATCTTCTCCAAGTGTTCCGATACTGCGCCGCCTGCATTCTGTTTCCCTGACAACGCTTTATGTCATGGGTCCACCTCGTTGGAGGGCAGCCCCTATTTCGATAAGCTCCTTGCCTTGGTCTCCATTCCAGTATTCGCCTAGTCCATCTGTTATCTGTCAGTCTGGCGACTTGTCCTGCCCAATTCCACTTAAAATTAGCTAATCTCTCAATTGCATCCACTACTTTTGTTATTTGCCGTATTTCCCAGTTTAAGATTCTATCTCTGAGAGAAATGCCCAACATTGCGCGTTCCATTGCTCTTTGTGCCACGCTGATTTTGTGTGTCATTTTTCTGGTCAGTGTTAATATCTCCCTAGGTCAATACGTCCAAGTTAAAAGGCTTCCTTTTAAGGCACATTGGGAGGTATGATTTGAATGCATAGCTTAATTTTCCGAAGGATACCCAGGTTAGTCTTATGCGGCGGTTAAGTTCAGTAGTTTGGTTATCTCTTCCAATGCAAATCTCGTGTCCTAAATATTTATACGACGTAGTTTGGTCGTTTGCTTTCCCAGCTAAGTTTATATTTTCACTGAACACGAGGTTTGTCATAATTTGTGTCTTGGCCATGTTAATTTTCAGTTCACCTTCCAGGAAGAAGACATAGAGTCTATCTACAAATGTCAATACCAAGGGTTTGTAGTATTCGGCACATTTCTCAATAATTAGGTTTACCAGTAAATGATCGTTCGTGCCATATCCGGATCTGAACCCCGCCTGTTCTCGTGGTTGGTAGAACTCTAATTGATACATTAGTCTCTTTATAATGATCTTTGTGAAGAGCATATATACATGAGAGAGTAGGCTTATAGGGCAGTAGTTTGAAAGATCGGTAGTGTTCCCTTTTTATGCAGCAAAATTACCTCTGCGTTGCTCCACTTAGTTGATGTTGTCGCTTCTCTTAAGCATTTATTAACTAGGGCTCGCAGCATTCTTTTCCCATTCCATCGCTTCACGGTGATTTGTTATTTTTCATTTCTTGCATGGCCTTTCGTATCTCATCTCTTCGGAACCTTGCGGTTTTCATCTTGCTGGTCTGGCTCTTTATACAGTAACATCAACAAAATGCCATAAAATTCTCGGCCACCACTTTCTACTTAACCTATCTATGTGATATAAAGATGGCGGCAAATGATGTTGTGTTTGTAGATGCTCCTGAAGAATTAGTGAAAATAATTTGTGATTCCTGTAAGAGGTCGGTGAAAACCGAACTTAAATGTGATAAATGTGTGAGGCAGTATCATCCCGCGTGTTTGGTGCGTTTAAAGGGCGCAAAAACTCTCGGAATCGGCCAAATTTTGTGTCCGGCTTGCGCGCCAACGTTGGATGATGACGACACTAAAGAATCCCTTAAAACGGAGAATGATCTTCTCAACATGTTAGTTTTGACATTGATGGATTCCGATTTCTTGCTGAAGGACCGAGTTGCTGATTTGGAAGGCAAAAATATCAAATTGGAGGAAAACATTTCACACAAAAAGTTTGTAAACAAACCCCAGCATCCTATCCCCTCTTTGTGTTTACCTGCTGATAATCTGTCAGAGTCAGCTGAACCGCCAAGTGACAAGATTGACCAATCGAACGTCAACGTAGCAAGGGCCCATTCCAAGATGTCGTCAAGAAAAGAAGAAGCCTTGCAACATAACCCCAAAAAGTCGTCCTCAAAAAATAAAATCGTAAATGTAAACAATAATAACAAACAGGAAAATTCCGAGGAATCCGAAGTATTTATAAGTAACAGCCAAGTGCATAGGGCCATAAATGCAACTATGGCTCAAACCGTATTATCAAATTGTACAGGCGCCTCGACAGCCGCAATAAAAGATAATAACAACTTCAAATCAAATAGGCCTATTAATCATCCAAAATCTGGGAGTAGAGGAACTGCTGTAGTTACAGATGGACCCTTTCAAGGAGTACCTGGGAAGAAGTGGTTGTTTGTGGGGAGAGTTGCAGACACAGTGACGGCAAAGGTAATATCTGATTACATTAAACAAAAAATTGATGTTGCAGGACACAAGACTTTGGTTGTAGAGGAACTCCCTTCTAAATCAATGTCAAAGTCCTTTAAGATTGGAATTGGTGAATGCTATTTCAATGATCTTGATAACTGCAATTTTTGGCCACATAATGTAATATATAGACCATCCCTGTTCCTGGGGAAGTTCCAGGATACTTATAATGTAAATGAGACTACCACAAATCTAAATTTTTTGGTAGCAGGGATCAATCAAGAGACCTAAGTGGTGAGTTAAGATTCTATTATCAGAATGTTAGAGCAATTAGAACGAAAATGTCTGATCTAATGCGCAATGTTTGTACTGAGGATTATGACATTATTTTGTTAACCGAAACAGATGGTTATTTAGTTTTTTGATGCGACAGATCTGAAATGACAAGTACATGTAAAACTCAGGGTGGTGTGTTGGTAGCGATTAAGAATTGTTTCTCATGCAATTTATTAACGACACCTACTGTAAATATTGAACAACTTTTTATTAAATTAACTATTCGTTGTCACAAGATTCTATTGGGTAATACATATATTGCTGGTGTTTCATCTGTTGATATTTATGAAAGCTTTTGTTTTCTCTTATGCACTTGGTTGAGTCAGATGATTTTACTGATATTTTTATCTGGGGTGATTTTAACCTTCCTAATGTTATATGGGAAAAGTCTGAAACTGGTTCAGTTCCTACAGGAGTGCTAAGAAATGAAGTAATAGCCATAGCAGATTGTATTGCTTATCTAGGGTTATTTCAATTGATAACCATGCCAAATGTTTATGGGAACTTTTTAGATTTAATGTTCTGTAATCATCCAAATGTAATTGTTAATGTATGTCCCCAACCTTTGTTAAAACTGGATTTACCACACCCTGCATTTGAGTATTGTTTTAAGATTAATAACCCTGACATATCGCCATTGTGTGATTATTTTTACCTTAATTATAAGATTGCAGATTTTAACCATATATGTACTTGTCTGTCACTGGCTGACTGGAGCTTTTTGTCTGAATGTGCCGATGACAATGATGTTTTATGAAATCTTGGATCAAATTCTTGTTTAATTTAGACCGTTTTCCAGATTTAAAACACCCAAATTTCCAAAATGGATGAATCATGTATTAAAAAATTTAATAATTGAAAAGAAAATGGCTCATAAGATGTTTAAAACCTTAAAGACCGAGGGAAGCTATGTAAAGTTTTCAAATTTAAGATCATAATGCCGCATTTTATCCAAGAGTTCATATCAAGCTTTTATACAGACCCTTGAAGGCCAACTGCATGATAAAAAGTCCTTTTGGAAATTTATCAAATACAAAAAGGGGGATCTTGAATATCCAAAATCAATGTGTTTTAATGATGTTGAAACAGATGATCCACAAATCATTACTGAACTGTTTAAGCAGCATTTTTCTTCTGTTTATTCTAAAAATCAGGGCCCCTGTATTAATGAAAATTTTAAGTCTGATGAGTGTATTAATGTAAGTAGTTTTAGTGTCTCTTCTATAGAAGTTTTTAATAAAATTGAATCTTTGAATAGTAATTTAGGGGTGGGTCTCGATGGAATTTCAGTAATTTTGTTACCAAACTGTAAACGTATTTTATCTCATGTTTTATGTAAAATTTTTAACTTGTCTCTTGTCACAGGTATTTTTCCTACTGTTTGGAAGAGATCATATGTAACACCGGTCCTTATGGCCGGTCTTTAAAGATGTGGATAAGTCAGATATCAAAAATTATAGAGCCATCTCCAAGAGCTTAATTATTGCTAGGGTTTTTGAGTCAATAATTTATGATTAGCTGTCTCCGTGTGTCAAAAATATCAGTATTAATGAGCAACATGGTTTTACTAATGACAAATCAACTGTTTCTAACCTCCTGACCTATGAGCACACTCTGTTGGATGCCTTTGAGAATAAATATCAAGTGGACGCTATCTACACTGATTTCTCAAAGGCGTTCGACAGAGTTGATCATGGAATCTTAGTAAGCAAGCTGAGGTCAATTGGTATACATGGCACCCTACTTAAATAGCTTGAGAGTAATGCAACAAATAGATATAAAGTGGTTAAGATCAAAAACCATTTATCCTCAGAAATAAATGATACATCAGGTGTTGCCCTGGGGGGTCATTTGTCTTCACTTCTGTTCAATGTTTTTGTAAATGATATTAAGAATATTTTTGTTAATTGTCTTTTTCTTGGCTTTGCTGATGATTTGAAAATTTATAAAATTATTAGAAATGGGGGTGATTGCCTTGCATTGCAGGAAGACCTAAATAAGTTTTCTCATTGGTGCAATGTCAATAATTTAATGCTCAATACTGATAAGTGTAAAGTTATAACCTTCTGTAAAATTAAGAACCTACTGGTTTATGAGTACTCACTAAATAATACAAATTTACAGTGAACAAATCTAATGAAGGATTTAGGAGTATGGCTTGACAGTGAATTAACTTTTGTGTCTCATATTGAGAAAATGACATCAAGAGCTATGCGTCTTTTGGGCTTTATTTTTAGAAGTCTTAGGTAGGTCAATGATGTTTTTATTATGAGGGATGTCTATTGTGCTTTAGCGAGATCCTTACTTGAATATGCTAGCTCTGTTTGGCAACCTTGCTATGCTGTGCACAGAGATAGTATAGAAAGAATTCAAACAAAATTTCTTAAAAGCATAGGGCTCAAACTTGGCATTCCTTATGAAGACATTAATTGTCAGGACCTGATGACTCTATTAAATTTAACTCCACTCGAATCTAGAAGAGTTATGTTTGATATTTGCACACTTTACAAAATAATTAATAATCAAATTAACACACCTGATCTTCTTGCACTGGTTGGTTTTCATATACCGTCAAGGGAGTCAAGAAATAAAGCACTGTTTCATATGCCTTTTTATAGGACTGACAATAGTGTGAATTCCCCTATAACTCGTATGTGTACCAGAGCAAACAGTGTAGTGCCGAAGTGCGATGAAATTGACTTTTTTAATGACAGCTCTAGGGTTTTCCAAAGAAAAGTGAGAAAAGCAGTGCAGTGGTAGATAGTCTTTTTTGTAAATGTATACTGTTTAAGATTTTAGACTAGAATTTGAATTTGAATCTATTTCATAGGTTGTCTTCTGCATGATGTCTGCTTTGTCAACATACAAGATATGTTTGACATTGGATATATTTTCTTTAGTAAGGTTGTTTCCTTTTTCTTCGTTTTTCTTCTTTCGTTCGACTGTCTCCATAATAGGCTTACGAAAATTGCTCACCATCAAAAGTATCCTCTTATCCTTCCATTTCAAAAAAGATATACCATCCTCAGTAAGCCGACAATCTGTTTCCCCTTTTTTCATCTCACTATCATTTTTCAAGTCACCTGGTAAGCCGACGAAGTTTATAAAGTGTATCATAGTCAGGGCACCCCGAGTAGGCATTTGGGAATTATCATTTAAATGCAAAAATCTCCAAACGTTCAGAAACCGTTTTACTGGAAAAATATTGAATATCGGTTTACTATGAAAATTTCAGCTTTTTGACCAGTACTTCCGCACTTGCGAAAGAGGTCTAAAACGCCTATAAAGATTTTCAATTCGTCTAAGGATAAATCAGGGATTTTGTGGTTTTGCGTGGCGTACAAATTAGATTGCTGAACTGTGGACTGTAGAAAAGTGTTGGAAAAAATATAGTCCATAGGCTCCATAGAACCAGCCTAAAGACATTTTCATAGCAAGCAACGTTAAAAACGGTAAAACCAAATGTAATATTTTTTGCCTGTACTTTTTGTCCCACTTTACCAGCCAATTTGAAGACAATAATTAATCTTTGTGGAGCAACAGCTATTTTTTCTCATGGACCTATTTCATCAGCAGCAGTTAATCAATTTTGTTGCTTCTCTTCACTGTCGCATTCATTTGGCACTGCTTGAAGCCGCCGAGCCGTTTCATCTACAATCGAGTCATCAGAAACCTAATCACAAACTTCCTCCAATTATGCATATTCTATTCTTCAATATATCTAATAAACCGAAAACTTTGTAATATTTATTCCGGAAAAGCCTATTAGAGCGTTCGGAATATACCTTTTATAATTATTACCAAGCTTTTCCGTAGGTAACAATTTCGTGACCACCCAGTATATGAGATAAAAGATGCCTCAATCGAAGACATCCGCAGACACGGCAATGGAATTGCCAGTTTAATAACAGATTTGCGCTCTGAGCAAGAGGCGTAATAATCCGATCCGATTGTGTTAATCGTTAGGTCGGAGATTTTGAATGAAATTATACCGTAACAAGTAGTTTATAAGGTACGTTAGGAATTAAAGGAATCTGCAACTGAATCCGAACGACCAACATTAGTGTCAGTGTTGCGCTCATGCGGTCAAATTGTTTGAATAATATTAAAGAAACTACTACCGAATGATATGTGCAAAATTGCCCATTGAGGAATTTACTTATTCAAAATTGGAGGTTCAATATAACTGTTACACGCAAACTGAGTGCAAAATTTGCTTATTCAAAATTCTAGGTTTAATATAACTGCTGTGTGCTGTGTTGTGAAGCCCCAATCTTTGATAATCAATGATTTTACTATTGCAAACAATAGAATTTTGTGCAAGTGCGGAAGTCGATATGGGCAGGCTAATAATTTTGAATGAAGAACGTGTGTTGTTAGTGTTAATCGATCAAATAAATCAGAACACAGTTTTGAGAATAAAAATAGAGAGCAATGTTAAGATTCTTTCCCTTACAAAATAAGGTCTGTGCTAAGGTGTGCCCAGGGCCCCAAAGAATCCTAATATGTTTGTTTTGGAAATATCAAACGCAATTGCGCCATCCCTTAACACTGACCAGATCCTTGTTAATAGTACAACCAACTATACCAAAGAAGAATATTATTGTCAGCAAATGATATAGACTGGCCGGTTTCAATTATTAGCGGTAGGACATTGATGTATAGCAGGAAAAGAAGTGGGCCAAGAACAGAACCCTGGGGCACACCCGCTGAGCCATTGACCCCCTCTGTCTTCTGTTAGACAGGTAGGACGATACCAGGACACACTCTCTTCAAGCCTCGGTAGCAGTATTTCATGCAATACACAACCAAAGGCCTTACCCAATTTACAAAATACAGTGTCAACCACATCTTTATCGTTGCGCCCCAGGTAAAGCCCTTTAAGCATATGAAATATCGCATCATTGATACTGTTACGTTTTTCCGTGGGTTCTAAACGAAATTACAACTTTTAATATTTCAAACTAATAGTCTCTTTATTCTCTACCACGGTATACAATTGAACACACTAAACTACTGTTATAACTTTACAACAAATATATCTTTACAACTTAACACTCAATGATTAACTAACTCCCATTCGCCTTGGGTCTGCTCCTTATCTCAAATATATCACGAATATTCGGAAAGTATTCCGAGGCCACTCTATATGATTCTCGGCCAGGCCATCGAGATAATTCCAGCGTTCCTGAATCTTCGCGGCCGGCACGCGATGACTCATACAGACAGAGAAGCGGCAAAGTGGATAGTTTTATAGGGTAGCATAAAAACATTCGGTTGATTGCTAGTCGTAACATTGCCTCCCTCTTAAACCTGATCGTCCCGATCAGATACTTCATGTCCGTGATATGCTTTCAGCCTGTCGAGGTGGACAACTTTCAGTTTGCCTTTGGGGCTACGTTGAATTCTATACACATCGTCATTAATTCTTTTGATGACTGTATAGGGCCCTTCCCATACTGGCGTTAGCTTGGAAGATCTTCCTTTCTTCCTTTGCGGATTATATAACCAGACTTTATCGTTCATCTGAAATCCCATAGAATCAGCTTTGAGATCATATCGTGTCTTCATTCGGTCACTGGCTTTCTCCGTGCTTTCTCTGACTAACTCATGTATGTATAGTAACTTTTCCTTAAGGGAGTCCGCGTAGTCTTGGATTTCCATATCTTGGTTGTCTGGCGTTCCAAATAATAGGTCGCAGGGTAAGCGGAGTTCTCTTCCAAATAAAACCATGGCTGGTGTTAGTCCTGTCGTGTCATGGACTGCTGATCTATAGGCCATTAAAAATAGTGGTATGTGTTGGTTCTAATCCTTTTGATGTTCATCTACAACCTTTGACAATTGTTCTTCAATGTTCTTGTTAAACCTCTCAACCATGCCGTCTGATTGTGGATATAAGGCGGTATTCCGTGTTTTATGGATGTTGAGTAAATCACAGACTTTCTGGAAAACCTTGGATTCGAAGTTGCGTCCTTGATCTGTGTGCAGTTCTAACGGAACACCAAATCTGCTGAATAGGTTATTCAGCAGGACCTCTGCTATGATAACAGCTTCTTGATTGGGCATTGCAAAGACTTCAGACCATTTACTGAAGTAGTCTATTGCCACTAAAATGTACTTGTTACCATTATTTTTTTCTGAAAAATGACCAGCTACGTCAATGGCGATACGTTCAAACGGTAGGCCCACATTATACTGTTTCATTTTGCCCCTAGATCTTGTTTTGGACCCTTGGCTTGCGGCACAGGTTGAGCACTGCTGACACCACGATCACATCCTGGCAGTAATTCACCCAGTTAAATCTGTCGCGGATCTTGTCAATCGTTTTGTTCACTCCGAGATGAGCATCAGACTTTCCATTATGAACTTCTTCCAGAACTTCCGATATCTTCGTCCTTGGAACCACTAACTGTGTCTTCACTACTTTTCCATCGGCGCTTTCTCAGGCTCGCTTAAGAAGTTCATTTTCCTCCACTGCGCCCACGGAGTTTTAAAAGCAAATCCTGATATCTCTCTCCAGCTTGGTCTTGGTTGATATTCTTCTTTAGCTTTTAGCAATAGTACTTCACTATCCTCAAGCTGATCCTTTTTAAGTTGCTCTGTGGTCCACTGCTGATCAACTTCAAATTTCATTTGCCTAATGGGGGTAATTCCTTCTCGTTGATCTATTCTTTGGCAATGCTTACAATTATCCTAGCATGGCCTTCTGGATAAACCATCTGTATTATTATGCAATCTCCCTGCCCTGTGCTTAACCTTAAAGTTATATTGTTGTAACTTTTCAAGCCATATGGTTACCTGTCCTCCAGGCTGTTTCATATACAAAAGCCATTTAAGTACTGTATGATCATTCCTTATCAGAAATTCTTGCCCATACAGATATTGATGGAAATGCTCAACAGACCGTACTATTGCCAAAAGCTCTTTTCGGGTTACACAGTAGTTACGTTTAGGTATCGAAAGTGTTCGACTGTAATATTCGATAACTCGTTCTACCCCTGCTTGTACTTGCGATAAAACTGCTCCGATGCCGATGTTGCTTGCGTCTGTGTCCAATACAAATTTACCCTTTTGTTCAGGATATCCCAATATTGGACTAGAACATAGAGCCGCTTTTACCTGGCATTTCCTGAACGCAGAATCGAAGTTATGATCCCAGTTATAATTTGCTCGTTCTTCGGTGAGCTTATGTAGAGGTGCAGCTATATTTGCAAATCCTTCAACAAATCTTCTATAATAAGTACATAGTCCAAGGAAGCTACGCAGTTCATGTTTGTCGCGAGGACGAGGCCAGTCCTTGATTGCTGTAATCTTTCGTTGGTCGGTTTGGATTCCCTGTGATGACACGACATGCCCGAGAAATTCAACTTTTTGTTGGAAAAGAAAATATTTCTTTGGATTCAGTAAGAGCTGAGCATTCTTGATTCTAGTAAAAACTTCATGCAGGTTTTGTAGGTGCTCTTCGAAAGTTCTTTCCATTACCATTATATCATCAAGGTAGACCAGGCATGTATTCCAAGTGAGGCCTCGTAGAACAACCTCCATAAGACGCTCAAAAGTAGCAGGGACATTGCATAGTCCGAAGGGCATAACTCTAAACTGATATAAACCACTTCCGGTAGAAAAGGCAGTCTTTTCCTTATCTTGTTCGTCGATGCCTACTTGCCAGTAGTCGCTTTTTAAATCAAGTGTTGAGAACAAATGAGAACCTGCTAGTGTCGTCAACGTGTCAATAATTCTGGGAAGTGGATAGCTGTCTTTCTTGGTGACGTCATTGAGCTTTCTATAGTCCACGCAGAATCTGGTAGTTCCATCCTTCTTGGTGACTAAGACAACAGGAGACGACCATGGGCTTGATGATTCTTCAATAATTCCATCGTTAAGCATTTTGTTGACTAATGTGGTAACCTCTTGCTGCTTCAGAGGTAGGAAATTTGAAAAAAATCTTAACAGAAATGCATACCCGTTAATTGTTTGTTTTGTTTTGATTTGTTTTGATATTCTGATATCGTGTCGACGTGCTAGTTTGCGCTTTCCTGTTTGACTAAAATTGACCTTGTTTAGCTGCTATTTGACCTTTATCTTTATTTAAAATTATTGAACTTCAACCGTACGGCGCACGGCGTGCCTTCGCTTGTGTGTGCGTGTATTTCCTGATTAATTTATAGTTTCTGTTTTGTTATTGGTTCCTGTTTGGACAAACTTGACTTTGCTCAGCTGTCATTGACGTTTATCTTAAATCAACAAACACTAATATCGAAATGGCTGAGTTTAAGTGTGATTCCTGTCAGAAAATAGTCGCAGATAAGGATAAATATAAACTTCGCTGTAGTGGGGAGTGTAGCCGGAATTTTTGTATGACCTGTACTGGGCTTGATAAGGCAACAACAAAGGTGCTCTACCAACAAAAGTACCACAATATTAGATTTTTCTGCAGTGTTTGTGACTCTCCTACGTTAAGATATCTTCACGATAAGGTGTCACAGCTACAAGGATCGCATATCTCTCTGGAGAATGTCGAAGCTCTGGGAACCTGTCTAAAGAAGAACAATGATCTCCTTTCAATCATTTCTGAAATTTACGACATGTTGAGTAACCATGACTCCAAATGGAAAATTTTATACAAAAAATAGATGACATTCGTAGCCTTCATACCAGATTCTCTGATAATAGACAAGAAACTTGTCCTGTCAAGGAAATGAAACAAGATATTTTCAATCTGTCATCTATTTTTATGGACAATCATGATGAGTCTGTTAAAGTTCAGATTCACGACTCATCAAAGGAAGAGTTATTGAAGGAAATGGGCGATATGCGAAAAAGTGTAAATCAAATGGCACTGACGATAAAAAAGTTGGCTGCCAAGGAGAAACCAATTATTAGGAGTAACCCACCAATAATAAAACAATCGATTTCGACTCAGACCGACCATACAGATAACCATGACACAGTGGTTATTACTTCTCCTAAAGTCATTGTTCCCACACATCACATATCCCCCATAAAAGAAGACTGGCATTATGTGGTAGTGTCCAAGATCCCACCACCTTATACAGCAAACCAGCTTGCACACTATGTCAAAGAAAAACTTGGAACTACTGACTTTATCCGATGCTTTCCAATGCTAAAGAATAAGGACTGTTCTCACTCCGATTTCAAGGTTGGTGTACAGAAAAAAAAAGCCACCTAAAGCAGCTTAAGGACATAAGTATGTGGCCGCC